>JAOBRD020000013.1:25426-37898 GCA_027575215.2 Hydrozoanthus sils
CACCTGCACGCCGTCGACAGAAAACAATAGTGAACACAATAGCTGCACGTTGGAATGCACCCTGCTGGGCACCTGCACGCCGTCGACAGAAAACAATAGTGAACACAATAGCTGCACGTTGGAATGCACCCTGCTGGGCACCTGCACGTTCGTTGTCTTCAAAACTACAACGTGAAAGTGTCAAATTTGGAGTTCTCAAGACTACAGGAACGACAATCCGAACATTTTCTCAATTTTCTTTTATCTTTATAAAGGAAACTTTAATCTTTTTCTGTTCACAAAGCGTTACTAGGAATAAAGAGAGGGAAAACGAATCAGACATGGTCTAAAAGGGCGAGCCAGGGTAAGTAGGAATCGTCGATGTTGCCGTCCTCGTTGCATGAAGCCCCTACTATGCATTCAAACGCAGAATCGCAGGAGGAATGAAATCAGTGCGAGTTCATTCCGGATCGAATCTCGATCCAGAAACATGCAAAGACCCCGAGATACAAATTCTATCGTCAGGAGCTTTCGACGATCTTACAAAATAAAAGTCAAGCCATATTAACATATTATAAGCCGTTTTCACATTAGAGGACGGACAAGTCGTCAGAGAATTTGTTCGTCATAGCGTGAAAGGGAGACAAACAAATAGTCTTTTGTTAGTTCACATCACAGGTACAACTGGCGTACAAACAGAAAAATGTCGCCATATGCTAGTACCATTCTCCTTCCTTGTTCGACAGATGTGAATTTAAGACGGCCTTTGGTCGATTTGTTTACCTAGACGAGCAAGTCGTCCTCAAATAATCGTCTGAAGATACGAACAAACATACGGACAAATTCAAACGACTTGTTCGTCTAGAATCGTGTTCGTCTCGTTTTCACACACGACTTGTCCGTCCTCTAATGTTAAAACGACTGTAGTGTTACATCATGCAACAACAGAAATCAGACTGGATCGATTAAGAATGTTTTACCGAGTCAAAATCTTTATAATATATAAACAATTGTATATACACCCTTAACAGTAACACCAATTAACATCAACTGTAACTTTAAGTAAAATAAGGCCTGCGGCATTCTTTCGGTGAGTGATTAATTTATTCACCTAACCCGGTAATTTGAGGTTTCTCCTCAAATACAAGTCCCAGCTTTCTGTACAATATGAAAAGCAATCTAGGATAACTGTTCTCATGTAAGAAAAAAAGTAATACATCATGAAGCACATAAAAAGCAGTAACTGACATGTTAAATGAACCGACTGTCTAACAACTTCGTCTGTTCTTAGTATTCAGGTTTTTAATCATTCACAGCTGAAGTGCTGGCAAAGAGTAAGGTTTGTTCGCTTGGGCAAAACTCAACCTCGAGGAATGTATGGTTTCTTTCAAGTACTTATAAAGATTCTTTTAGAATACGGTAAATGAGCTTGCCAAGATTAACAATAAAAACAGCAAACCAAAACTGGACAGGATTCAAAACAGGCATAGAAGGCTCGCAGTGTTTTGGCAATAAGAAATGTTTTGCCGCAAAACACTATCAAAGAAGGCGAAATATACATTTTTTCACAATTCCTAGAGCATGTAATATCTGAAATTGCTTTGAAATCACTGAGAAAACTTAGACTTTCCTTTTTGGAAAACACAGAGTTGTTGGCTCAAGGCCGAGATTTAGCACAAGCCATCGAGAAGCTCCTTTTAGCAGTTTTAGATTCGCATAGTATTGTGTAAAAAGTAAACAGCATCCTTCGTTTCCAGAACGGTGGAAAACTAGATATTGCGGCAACCATTATCAACAGAAATCAACCTCTAAAAATACAACGAAAAATAAAACTAACTACAATCAAACTAACCTCAGGATCAAGATTTAAGTAACTCCAGTTCTTTAAAAAAAATTCCTCGAAAGTTCAAGGACTTAACAGAGAAAGTACAAACCCTGGCGAGAGCCAAACAAAAAATTAGAATAATTACGTATGGTGTCCACATCTCTTCAATTCTGACCTACTCACTGTTTAATTTTCAAACAAAGTGAACAAGGGTGCTTGCAACAATACTGAATGAAATCATTTCCTTTGTAATGAAAACTCTCCCTTTTGCTGTTTCCGTCCAATTTTAGCGGGATCTCGTACCTCTAAGTCAAAGATATCCACAAGGACAACATACTGTTCTAAGCTGACAAGACAAAGCTCTATCAAAAACATATTAACTCGTTCGAGAGCCAGTAGCTGAAAAGAGAATTGGCATCGTTTTGTACCGGCATTATATACAACGTGAATATGAAAGGCGTTCCTTGGATCATTTTCTTTTCCTGATTACAGCTTGTGCTATCTCATACCACCTCGACCTCGTGGTGGTCCACCACGATGCCTACTTCTACCACGTCCTCTGTCTCCCTCTGGAAATTGATCCCTGTCATGCCATACACCCTCATTCCACTGATCATCTGGGAAATTGCCACCTTCAGCCCAGTGGTCTCCACCGCCTCGACTAGGACCACTCCGCCACTCATCCATCAGAGGTGCCAGTTGTGGTCGCCCCGACTTGGGAGGCCCGTGCTCTCGCTCTTCACCATCGAAAGATCGCTTTCTGCCACGACCACCTCCTGGCATTCCAAGTTCAGCATCAAGATCGAATTCCATGGCCATCCGACCTGGTGCTATTGGTGGAGGGCTGATGCTCATAAGTGGTCTGATCGCAGGTTTGGTATCTTCTTGTGCTCGGGGAACATCAGGGTTAGATGGCCTGCGGTCAGGAGGAACATTTCTTAAATGCCTTGGATCACCTGGACCGTCTTGTGGAGGGCCTTGGCCAAATGGAGGACCATCTCCAAAGCTGGTTGGCCCACTATGTTCCTGTGTTGGTCCCTGGTCACCATCTTGTACTAAATTTCCCCACCCACCTGGTCTCTGAAATGGTCCTCTATCTGGGGGGCGATTTCGTGGATCTTCTGTTGGCCTTCTTCTAGGATCATCTGGGGGCCTACTGAGTGGATCATCTGGCCTCTGTCGTAATTTGTCTGGGGGTCTGTCTCGTAAATCTGCAGGAGGGCGGTTTCGGGGATCATCAGGAGGTCTGTTTCTAAAGTCCATAAGTGGTTGTCTATTTCTAGGGTCTTCTGGAGGTCTCATTCTAGGGTCTTCTGGATTTCTGCTTCGGGGATCTTGTGGAGGTCGACTGCGAGGGTCTTCAGGTGGTCTGTTCCGAGGGTCTTCTATTGGCCTGTTTCTAGGGTCCTCTGGAGGTCTGTTTCTAGGGTCCTCTGGAAGTCTGTTTCTAGGGTCCTCTGGGGGTCTGTTTCTAGGGTCCTCAGGTATTCGATTTCGAAGTTCACTAGGATTACCCATGTGTTCAAAGTTCTGTCTTTCTGTGCAGTTTCTTTGCGGAGGTATTCCACGCCCTAGTCCATGTTTAAATCCACGAGAAGCCAAATTACCAGCAAAAGGATGGGCAAAGGTGCCTTGTCTTACATCATCATCGAGTATTTCACCTGTCTCACGTTCATGTCCATGGTGCTGGGGACGATCCTGGCCACGACCACGTGGGGCCCCCTGACGAAAACCTCTAGAACTTAGGTTGTTTGGATGGTGGGGTCTGATTTGATCATGGGGTGGAAACCGCGGAGGTTCACCTTCCATTCGATCTGGGGGAGGCCCTCTTCTTGCATCTTCAAATCTGTGCTGTTCATCTTGTCCAGGCGGCCCTTGGCTGTTTGGAGGTCGAAAGGAAGGTCCAGGTGGGGGGCCTAGTATTCCTGGCCTCTGGTCACCCCTAGGGGGGTTCTGCTGTTGGTTAGGAGGAGGACCAAGAATACCAAGCTTATGATCATTAACCTGCTGTCCCGGACCAGAACTTGGAGTTTGCTGCAACCCGGGACCAGGTCCAGGACCAGACGAAGGAACAGCATCAGGTCCAGGGCCTGCTCGTGGACCCGACTGAGTACCTATTCCTGGACCACCTGATTTTTGAGGACCAAAATTCACTGGACCTCTAGGACCAACTGGGCCACCTGGCACGGGACCAAGGAGACCTGGCTTTTCTGTTTGTGAGCCTGGTTGGAAGTTGTCATGAGGGCTTTGTCTGTTAGGTCCCCAATGTTGGTCTGGTCCCTGCTCTGGACCATGGTGGAACTCGTCATGAGGCTGCCCATGTTTCCAGTCTGGCTGACCCAGTAGAAATTCTCTGGGGTCCCTCTGAAAATTATCTGGGGGCCCATGTCTGAAATTAGGTCCAGGCCCTCTTTGATTAAAATCACCTCTAGGTCCTCTTGGACCAAACTTCTGGTTGTCTTGATCGAAATGACCTTCACGTTTATCATCTTTCGGTCCTTGGTTCCATATTTCATCCCTGCCTGGTCCAAACTCTGCACCAGGCCTTCTGTCCCACGGACGGCTGTCATCAAACCCTATAACCATAAACAAGAAAACACATCACAGAACTGAAAGGTTCTAGTTTGCGTTTTGATCTCATATTTCTTCCGTCATACTGGTATGTACTCTTAACAGCTATTAGATTACCTAAACATATCCAACAAATTATCAACTAAAATTGCACGAACGATTTGATCTTTTTCACCAATGAGTTCTTCTACTTCAAGTTTTAGAAAATAGTAAATACAAAAACAATCTTTACTCTTATTTACGTCTTAAAGGCATTAGGGAACAGCTACTGGTTTCTAACATGTAATCTTCACTTTCCAGCAGAAAAACAAACTGTAGCAAATCCGCTTTGCTCCTGTTTTATACAAACAAGCTTAAAATAAACAGCTAAAACCATGATAATAAGTAGTAATAGGAGGAGTGCCAAAGGAACAACCTGATAGGTGAAGGTCTTTGTTAGTACGCCCAAATAATCCAATAATCCAATGTTACCAGAGTCTGCTCGATAAACAAATGTAAAACACTAGCAATGCTAACGCTAAAAGTGGCTCAAGAAATCAGAAAAATCTAACTATCATGTATAATAACAAAGCCTCACGAATTTAAGTTAGTAGTTAACAGCGTTGACTCACCTGGCCCATCCTGTCTTTGATGACCAGCATTCATTCCTGGTGGACCGGGTCTCTCAAACCTATTGTTGCCAATTGGCATAAATGGTGGAGCATCTGGCCTTAGCTCTAACCCCTGTTGGTTTGGTCCCATTCTATGGTTCATAGGACCTTGATCTGGTAAACCAAACCCTGGAATGCTGCTCTTGGACGGGTCAAAAAATCTAGGAGGGCCTCCGTGTTTATCAGGAGCATCCAATCGAGAAACTGCAGATCTGGGCTCATTCTTTGGTTTGCCAAGACCTGGAAGAACTACAGTGATAAATGAATATCAGTACTCTTAAAAACCAAAGTAGCAGTAGAAATGTTGAAGTAAGTAGGTAAGTAATAACAGCAGTAATATAAATAGCAGCAGTAATGGTAATAGCAACAGCAACAGTAACAGATACAGAAACAGTTACAGTAGTGCTACTAGAAATAGTAATAGCATTACCCGTAGCGGCAGCAGTAGTAGCAGTAGCAGTAGCAGTGGCAATGGCAGTGGCAGTGGCAGTGGCAGTGGTAGTGGTAGTGGTAGTGGTAGTGGTAGTGGTGGTGGTGGTGGTGGTGGTAGTAGTAGTAGTAGTGAGATATCTCCTCTACAACTAGAAGTATTTAGTACATACCACTGTCATCATCATAACCATTTGCACTGAGCAAGTCTGGTTCTGAAGCATTATATGCTGTATCCATACCAGGGATGACCATAGCATTGCTTGTTGTACTTCCACCTGTTTCAAACTCCCCTAAAAAAACAAAATTTTGTATACGACTCATCATTTATCTTTAGTTTGTTCAATTTCTAATAAAGAGAATATCATGTCTCTTTCTGTAGCATGGCTGTATTTTTTATTTAGTAAATAAAATTAGAAAACAGTTCAATATGCAATGATTCTTTTCTGAGCCAGTGTTTTTAGTTTGGTTTATTAGTATAAACCTTTCAAGAAAGAAATATCTTGCTAAAAACAACTTTTATAGAGAAACCTTCAACTCTTGACATGCAGTTCCTAAGAAAATATCTAATTTGATTGATGCAAAACAAAACGATTTTATCATTACCGCTATCATCATTACAATAAATCCCTGCAAAACAGAGCTAAGAAAGTGCTTGGAAAAGTTCCAGATGGGTACTGATTCCACAACTGTCCAGACCATAGTTATAAGAAGGTGTTGACATCTTACCAGCTTCCTCATCTCCATCTTGAATATTCAAGTTATATTTATCCTTCATTTTGTCTCCAAGTCGGTTGCGAGTCCAAAATTTACTGCAAGAGAGCAGAATATTTGTTGAGCATACAATGATGATGATTATGACATCATATGTAAATGAACTACACAGCTTCTTCCTTGGTTTCCAAAGTTTTCGAAAATTTGAAAGGATGAAAATCAAACATGAAAGTAGTCAAACTTAGAATTAATTCGAGTAGTCCACTACCAGTTTTAAACTTAAGAAATTTGAATGAAGTAAAATCAAATATCAATGTAAATATACAAATAAATGCTTAACGCTTGATCTGGTTTGACATGTATACCTTGAGTGATCGTTAGACCCTGAACACAAGATGTGCCCCAGTGGGTGCCAAGCAAGACTCCACACCATACCATCATGTGCTGACTCCATCATTCCAACATCCTTTTCAGCCCTATAATTAAAAATAACTTTGATAACCAGAAAAAGGTCCTGGCTTATTATTTTGTCCACAAATGCAGTTTTCTGCAACTGTTTCCTTCAAGATTTTGTTCTCAACATCAAAATGTGCTTAGACTTCAAGGTTTTATATAAAATTTAGTAAATATCATAAATGATTTAAATTAGCTACCAGTTTTAAATAATATCAACTTTGAAATCCCGTACATCTCCTAAAGTTCGATTGGATCCCAACAATGACATTTTGGAATAAAACACACTTTTAAGCCAATAACAACATAAACTGTTTTGTTTGGTAATTTATTAAGATGAACCCCTAAGTCACAACACAGAAATGCTGAACAGCTTATCACAACTTTCAGCACAAATCGATGCACAACACATAACCTAAACAGAATGTTTAAGTCTACAGTATTCTTTTAGCAATTGCTGCTTAACAAAACTCAAAACAAAACAAGAACTCAAAACTCAAAGTAAGAAACACTTGCATTATATATCAAGGAACCCCACTCACATATTTTGATGATGAGGGGTCCAAAGTGTTTTGTTTTTGGGTCTCAAATTTTGGGTTTTTTTATGGGTCTGTAGAAGACATCAGGATTTCTTAGTCATCGAAAAAATTGCAAAGAAACTTTTGAGTATTGTATTTTTTTCATTTCAAATCATTAATAACACAATTGCAATTTACTGGGTAAAAAAGTAGGGTTTTTTTTGGGCTGATAAATTCTGAAGTTGGGAATTTTTTTGGTATAAAATATGAACCTCTGTTGGACCCATCTGTCACTCAAACACGAGTTGGGATCCTTGGATAACTGTTTATAACTTATGACTTTTGGTACACTTGATTGTTACCATGACTACAATGCATACCCACCCAACAAGCCAAAAGAACATCGAGCCATCTGAGCCACCACTTGAAAACAGTGTTTCATGAGTAGGATGCCAAGCTATTGCTGTGATGTTAGGATGTAAAATACGATTGTTTACTGAACAAAATGCCAAGCTATTGCTGGGAATACAAGAGGTAAAAGATTTAAGCATTTACTAAATAAGATTCCAAGTTATTTCTGGAAGTTCAAGTGGTAGAAGGTATTCTTTTCTAAATAGGATGACAAGCTACTGGTGGGAATTTAAGTGGTAAAAGGTAATCATTTATTTAACAGGATGCTAAGCTATTGCTGGCAATAGGCTCCTTGCAGTTAGGTCATGTGACCACACCTACCTTAAATTAATTGATGCTCAGAAACAGAAAGAGCAGGTCAACATTAGTTAGATTACAGGCTTTCAAGTCCCGACATTAAGTACTTCAAAAATAAAAGCAAATATAAAATCAAAATTTTTCTAAGAAAATGTATGTGAAAATGGTACCAGAAAGCAAGGCTTGTTCTCTAGTCATAAAAATTCTAAGAAAATACCCAATTTTATGTTATTCACCATTTCTTACATATTTGAGGTCAGAAGCTGTTGCCTATTTAGTAATGTTAACCTGCTCTTTCCATTTCTGGATACCATTTTGCCATTACTGCTAAATATAAGGTAGATGTGGTTATGCGACCACTAGCTGCAAAGAGTCAATTCAAGTGGCAAAATATAAATTGGATACCAAGCTGTGTTGGGAAATAAAGTAGTAAAAGATGATCATTATTCTACTAATTAGGATGCCAAGTTATTGCTGGGAATTCAGGTGGTAAAATATGGTCATTTATTTAATAGGATGCCAAGAAATTGCTGGGAATTCAAGTGGTAAAATATTATTTACTATTTCAATTTGATCAAAATTTGTAAATTAAAACAATAGAGGTCCAAAATAGATGGAGTTAACTCTTTCAGCTCTGGCAAATTTATTAAAACCTAGCTTCTCCTTACGAAACTCATACAAAACATTTCAACATTTGCTAATAAGAAAATGGGAATTGATCAAACAACACAGCTCACTACTGAAGATGAAAAGCAAATTTCTCCTAAACCAACAATAGTTTGTTCTAGTTTGGAGATTTTAGCAAGTCATCAAATATATACTTTACTCAACTTTCTCTTTTACAACCTCTCTAACAATTCTGTTATTTCTTTATTTTATGGCACACAGAATTTCTTCATTAGAAATAAAATCCTAGATTCTTCTTTTCCATTAGTCTTCAAACTGCAACAATGATTTGTATACTTCCTTCAGTAGTACTTAGAGTTTCCTAAAAAAAGAAACTGTATGGGGCATTTCAAAAGCTATAAAAAAATTTTTGCCTGTTTTATGTCCACTTAAAGTTATAAACACACAAAGTCTGGGTTATGGACATAGCCTGCTTTCCTCTCCTTAGAGTTGCAGTAACTTGGCACTTTCCCCTTCCCTTGAGGCTTCTCCACTATGTCGAGAATTTTACCTGTGGCTTCTCGTCGATGACCTCTAAAGGTCTGGATCTCTTTCATCATCCTAATGTCAAACAATTTAATCAAATGATCTCGAGAAGCAGTCAACAACCAGTTGCCATTAAGATTCCATTTGATCTGCATTACTGTACTCTTGTGGGCATGTCTGAAATTTTGATAAAATCTTATTCAACAAAATATTGTTCTTGCTCTTGCATTTGTAGAAATAAATCTTAAGTAACACATTTTAACTAATTGCATTTGCTCTTGCATTTGCAGAAATAAATCTTAAGTAACATGTTTTAACTAATGGTAGTAAATGACAAGTGAAATCTTGGACTAATTGGATCTGCAAGTTAAGTCTTGCTGGATTTTTATCAAGATTTAATTGGATGGCACATTTAAAATTTGTACAACTAGAACTTCTTCATGTTTATCAAGTGCAGCTTTGTGCTTTACAAGTTTGAGATCAATTTTATTGACACAATCAGCCAATGATCTTAAATCCTTTTAGCCAACTCTTGATGATGTGTATAATTACGCACATTGTTGTCAATGAATTTCCTGTTCGAGGGTCCCAAAGCTTTACCGGCTGCTGACTGTCTTTGCTACCAGATACAACAAGACTTTTGAAAGGGTGCCATTCTACACATTTGACATCAGCTCCATGACCTAACAAAAAACACTATGTCAATAAAAGAACAATAATGTTATAAGGCTTATAATTATTTTGTTCTACCTGAAGAAAACCAAAAAGTTGCAAATGTTAGTTATTCACTTATTGAATCTACAGGGTTTAATTTATCCCTCATGTTCCAACTATACTTAATTAATTTCTTCCCAAACTACATAATTAGAACTACTGGAACCAGAGTTTAGTTACTCAAATTAAGAAAGCAAGTAACTAATCAACAAAAACTTTGAATGCCTTTAAGTAAGCAGAGTCCTTTCCTAACAAATGTACAATATTTGTTGCAGACAAGTTGCAGACTTCTACATAGGATATTGTAACTGCCAAGATGAAATCAGTAACTTGTTATCCTAACAAAACCTGCCCTCTTTTCCTTCAAGAGTGCCGCAATGGAAAAATACTATCCAATTTAAAACTGTACAGACAAACTGTATATGTTGCTGAAATAGAAAAACAAAACAGTTAAAGATGACCAAACTATGTGCAATTCCACAATTTGGCTCCATTTTCCCCACCCTTGCCTTGCTCCAAGAAAACAGATCACTAAAACCTAATGAGGGAATTTATTTCTCATCACTCTAAATACCCACTCTCAATTTATATCTTGTCACTCTAAATCACTCTTAGACTAAAGAATTTATATCTCATTACTCTAAATCACTCTCATGACTAATTTATGGAAAAACATTCTTGTTCATCATTCTGATTACAACCATACTTACTCCAAGAAAAATTATGCAAACTGTAGCCTAAAAGAAATCTACTTGTCAATCAATCTGAACACCAATGCTTCAAGTAAAACAGCCAACTGAAGCCCAGAGGAAGAAAATGTACCTCATTACTTTAAATACCCCCCACCATACCCTTACTCCAGAAAAACAGTTACTAAAATCCAAATGAGGGAATTTATTTCCCATCACCCTAAATACCCCACCCTTTCCTTACTCCAAGAAAAACAGGTCACTAAATCCAAATGGGGGAATTTGTTTCTCATCACCCTAAATACCCTACCCTTTCCCTATTCCAAGAAAAACAGATCACTATATCCAAGTGAGCTAAGTTGTTTCCCATCACCCTAAATACCCCACCCTTTCCTTATTCCAAGAAAAACGATCACTAAATCCAACTGAGGGAATTTGTTTCTCATCACTATAAATACCCCACCCTTTCCTTATTCCAAGAAAAACAGGTAACTAAATCCAAATGAGGGAATTTCTTTCTCATCACTCTAAATACCCCATCCTTTCCTTGCTCCAAGAAAAACAGGTCACTAAATCCAAATGAGGAAATTTTTTTCTCATCACTGCAAACATGCCAACCTTTCCTTATTTGAAGAAAAACAGGTCACTAAATCCAAATGAGGGAATTTATTTCTTACACTCTAAATACCCCCATCCTTTCCTTGCTCCAAGAAAAACAGGTCACTAAACCCAAATGAGGGAATTTGTTTGTCAATCACTCTTAATACCCCACCCTTTCCTTACTCCAAAAAAAAACAAGTCCAAGTAGACAAAATTCTTCTTTTTCATTCTGAATCCCACCCTTTTCCTTAATACTCCAAGAAAAACAGCTCACTAGAGTCCAAATAAATGAAATTCTTCCTTGTAACTCTGAACATTTCCACCTTTTCTTTACTCCAAGAAAAAAATACTCAATTACATCCTCAGAGAAACAGCAAATTAATTAAGCCTGTAGAACAGTAATCTCTATTCATTCATAAATGTCAAGATGTATCAAGCATAACCCCTCTTTTATGGTTCTCTAATCTGAAATCCTCAGAAAGAGATACAGCAATTAAAAGTCACTTCTATCCATGTTAAAGTGTATAATGCATTACCCCCTATTTAAAGTTCTCTGATGAAGATGAAGCAACAAACTAACCCCTCAACACTTTCTCCTCAGCACATCGATAGAAATCCCAGATCTTAACAAGCCCATCATCTGAGCAGGAGGCAAATTTGTTGTCTGTCGGTGAGAAGCTAAACACAACAAAGAAATGTTAAACAGAACGACACAAGACCAACAAAAACATAAACAGACTGACTTGAATGATTCTGAAATATGACAAAAATTAAGAAAGTTAGCAAACTCTTCTGCTCTTCAGATTTCGCCAGACCTTCTGATTTTCCCAAAAAATTATTAGGGATTGATAAAACATGCAAAAAGAACACTCAGTATGTAGGGTGGAGTCACTATAGAGTAGAAAAAACAACAATAAATCTATTATCACATTAATAATAATAGTACAACAACAAAATTTAATTGTATCTTAAGTTTTACATATTGATTTATAATTAAGGAAATAAAAAAGAATAGATGACACTGGCAGTCTGAAAAAAGTATAAAACTAATTGAGTCAGACTGCAATTAATAGTAATAGTAATAATTATGCCGATACTAACATAAAAATAATAATATAAAAGAGTTATTTAACATCAAAATGCAAGCTACAGTTTCAAAATCTCCCAAATGGAATTTGATAGTACTGGATTCATAGCAATGCAAGTCTGGTACTACCTAACACAAAAATACTGTTGAGTAGAAATCAGCAATGAAGACTTACTTAGTTGAGTGCCCACTTGGATTTTAAAAGTTTTCAAAAAATACTTTTTGAAAATGGGTAAAGATTGAAAATGTCACATCTGGGTTTACAAGGATATTTCAAGTTCTACTTGCACCCACTGTCACATCAAGATGTATTTTCCAAGCTGAAATCTTTTCTGATCCATGGGTGGCAGAAGCAAAAAATTATTGGGGGGGGGGGAAGTGGA
>JAOBRD020000014.1:3669-16622 GCA_027575215.2 Hydrozoanthus sils
AGAGAGAGAGAGAGAGAGAGAGAGAGAGAGAGAGAGAGACAGACAGACAGACAGACAGACAGACAGACAGAGAGACAGAGACAGAGACAGAGACACAGAGAGACAGAGACAGAGAGGCAGAAAGACAGAGAGAGAAACAGAGAGAGAGAGACAGAGACAAACAGAGAGAGAGACAGAGACAGAGACAAACAGACAGACAGAGAGACAGAGAGACAGAGAGAAAGAGGGAGACAAAGAGACAGAGACAGAGAGACAGAGAGAAAGACAGAGAGAGAGACAGAGACAAACAGAGACAGAGACAGAGACAGAGAGACAGAGAGAGACAGAGAGAGAGAGAGACAGACAGACAGAGAGAGATAGAGACAGACAGACAGACAGAGACAGACAGACAGAGAGACAGAGACAGAGACAGAGAGACAGAGACAGAGAGACAGACAGAGATAGAGAGACAGACAGAGAGACAGAGAGACAGAGACAGAGAGAAAGAGACAGAGAGACAAAATGGGAGAGAAAAGAGAGAGAGACAGAGAGACAGAGACAGAGAGACAGAGAGAGACAGAGAGAGAGACAGAGAGAGAGAGAGAGAGAAAGAGAAAGACAGAAAGACAGAGAGAGAGAGGGAGAGAGAGACAGACAAACAGACAGACAGAGAAAGAGAGAGACAAAGAGACAGAGAGAGAAAGAAAGAGACAGAGACAGAGACAGAGAGACAGAGGGAGACAAAGAGACAGAGACAGAGAGACAGAGAGAGACAGAGACAGAGACAAACAGAGAGAGACAGAGAGACAGAGAGAGAGACAGAGACAGAGAGAGAGACAGAGAGAGAGACAGAGAGAGAGAGGAGAGAGAGATAGCTAACAAGTAACATGCCTATAGCGTCTGTCCAATTCGGTAATAATCGGATTTCTGAAACTCTTCTAAACTACTAAGTAGGACCCAGCCTGAAGCTTTGTCCAATAAGACTCTAAGCATAAATTGCGGCGACTTAAATATTCTTTTGTTTATTGCAACTAACTTCATCTTGCGTAACATATTCTTTTGAAAGTTTAACTCAAGAACGAGGATAGTTGCGAAAAACAAAAGAATATTTAAATCGCCGCCATTTATGCATAGGGTCCATTTTGCTGTCGTTGAAACTTTTCTCATCGAGTTATTTCCAATTTGGACAGCATGCACTCCTACTTCATACGGTAATGTCTTTCTGTCCATTCATCTTCGGCGACTAAGTAAATAAAAATATTTTGTGCAAAAGAAAGGCTCGAAGAAGAGCCATATATTACATACAAAATAAAAAGACAAAAAGTAAATTAACTAGTTTGCAAAATGGTAGCTAAAACCGCATATGACGATAGTTTCGTATTAGTCGAGGAAAATTACAAACCCAGAAAATTAAAGTGTTCTAGAAAATATTATTGACAACAGCCCTTACAAAATGGTAAATGTGAGCGTTCTGGCTGTTTTTACCTGAGTCAGTAATTGGCCTCTTTGATTGTCCATTCATACTCGACATCATTATTCTTGGAACAGGTGTCCGGTCGACCCAGTACAGCAATCTGCAAAATAATCAAGGGAAGCTAGGTTTTACTCAACTTTATTTGGAAAAGGCAAAATCATAGTTATAATCAGGACTTTTTTTTATACAAAACTCATTTCCTTCATTCATACGTATGACCATTGGCTTGCCACTGATAATAAATTTAAATGTGCAAGGGCTTCAAAAGTCCGCAATTTCTAAGAAGTATCCTGAGGTATTGATTAGCAATTTCTATTTTGGCGGTTTTAAAAATTCAAACTGTTTTAAAGGTTTATAATTGGCAATCAAAATAAACAAACAATTGCTTTAAAAATTAATGCTATTTTACGTATTAATGTTGCTGCAGTATGCTGGTTGACGAAGAAATCAAAAGATGCAAGTCGCCTTGTACATGTTAAGTTTTAGAAGAAGTCGTTAAGACTAATTAGTAGCTAGTATATCACTCATAGTGTCTAACTTCCTTATTGCTTTTGTCTTCAGAACAAAGATAGTTGTTTTCTCTGATTAAAAAACTACTTTTCCCTACTAAAACTTTTCCTTTTGGCTTTATTTTAAGTTCACAAAGATAAAGCAAAAAGGGTTAAAACCTTGTTAAAAATAATTATAAATCATAATAGAAATTATTCTTTCTTAGCGAAAAGTCTTAGCACTAAACTAATTTTTCAAGGGTTATATTTCTAGTATGCTAAACTTTATTGGTCTTGTTACAGTTCAAGTTTTTCAATGCTACACAAAGAACCACTAGTTTTCGAATTCTTTTAGAACCTATATAAACAAAAACCGCTTGGCTTTGAGAAAAGGAAATTGATTTTACACCAAAGAGTATAAAACATAAAAGTCTTTAAGGCGTTCATAGAAGATACACAGAAAAATGATATGGGAAACTTAGAAACTGTTCAGTGAAAGGTTAAACTAAAAAAGGAAACTTCTCACTGTTGAACTCTCTGTATTCCCTGTTGTGAATAGTTATTAACACTAAAAGTGTTAAGACTAAACTAACCGTTTTGCTTACCCTTTTATTGGATCAATCGCAATGTGGCCAATGTTTGATGCATCTGATATCAGCGTTTTCCTGGACGATCCATCCGCCCTAGAAACACCAATGATGTTTCTTTGGTTTAAGAAGGTCCAGAACAAGTTTCCTGAGATCCAGTCGATAACTAACCAGTTTGGTTGGTTGTTTGAAAACACAGCCACTCTTTCAACACCAAAAACAAGTGAGAACATGCTCGACAGACCAACACCAAGAGAATGCCGAGCTCTACTTCTGGCTCTAAAGATAAAGTTTGCCTCAGACCAGTAGACATACTCTGTACTTGGGTCATAGGTTACTGCAGTTGCTTTTTTGTTGCTAAGCATTTTCTCTGGGCAGATAAACTTGTCTCCGTTCAATGGCAGTTTCTTAATGTGAGACATGGTGTCAGCTATGAGAAGGGAACCTGCAGTAACAACTAGATAGAAGGCAAGAAGATAGTTAATTTTCGTATGATGCTACATACGCATTAAAAAATAAAAGGAAAAGCTCTTGTGGGCCAGACAAGTTTCGCCAGTTTTGAATGGAATATAGTTACAGCTATCGGTTTAGGTTGTAGTTTCAATAATCTGTTCAATGATTTAAGATACGATTTGCCTTAATAAGTTTATCTAAAGAACTTACAAATATCGCACGATTTCTTGTCCTTTTGTAGGAGGTAACCATTGGAGCACAAGCATTTGGAACCACCTGGGCTGGTCAAACAGAGATGGCTGCATCCCCCATTGTTTTGGGAACATGGGATAGCGTGTTTTCTGTTTATACTTCGACTAGGGCCAGCTGAAAAGAATCAGTGTCAAGTAACTTGCCTGATTAGCTCTGTTTTGTACGATTTCTAAAAGAACCACGCAATCAAAGTGAAAATCGGCGTTTCGACAACTTCGGCAATTAAACGTCCCTATATAGAAAAATAAAAAAACCTTACTTGGGACATTTGTTGGCACATTTACTAAAGCTTGGTCAGGAACAAATTTTGTTAATATTTTTTTGATATGCAGGATAAAGTTTTTAAAAACTGCATGGACTGTTGTTCGAGTTTAAGCGGTTTGCTTCAAATAAAGAACACAGCAACTAACCAATCAAGAATTTGTTTTTTGACAATACAAATTACCTTTCTTTAATTCTCTTTTTGCGGAGGAGTTTGATACAAGACATATAACGCCTGCTCCCTCGTTTATATAACAGTTTTCTCTGCCCCAACCTCTGTGTCTGCAAAAAGCTATCGAAGTCTCGTTGCCGGTGCAGTTCACGTTATCCAGCCAGTATTTAACCTTAGCCTCCTTAACGAAACCGCAGCATGTGGCCGAAAGTGATCTTGGGTAACCTAACATGCGACAAACGACGTCTGCGTCCTTCTTGTCCCACTCGTCATCACATATTCGACCCCAGGCGTCGTTATACAATACTTCAACTTGGCCCCTTCCATGTATTTTGCTGCCAACTAACCGAACTTTGACGTCTGAAAATAATAAGGTGTATAATTGTGGTAAGATCTAGAATAATTTCTTATCAGTAGCAGAATAGTACTGAACTGTAATCCAAAATCTCCGTTCGGGAAACCATGCAGCAACTGGATTTTTTTTTTCTTAATTTATTGCACTAGACGCCGGGACTTTACGATTCTTCCTATAGGACTAGGCGGGGTGGTAAAGAGATGTGGGGGAGAAGATGATGCAGTAGGAACAGTAGAGGGTGTTGGAAGGGGTTGAAGGGGTTGATGGGGTAGGAGGGGTTGATGGAGTTAAGAAGGGATTGATGGGGTGTAGGGGAAGGAGGTTAGGGGATCAAGGAAAGTATAACTATTGTGAGACTAATATTTTAAACGCTAAAAGCTCTGCTACTAGCTTACGCTAGTGATTTTCCTTTCAATTCAGTTTTAGAAGGAGATTTATGCGTATTATCGTTCGCTTTCTAACTTTGCTCTACAGGCTGGGGCAATAAAAGATTTCCATACATAGAAAAAATTACATTTCAAATACTCTTCGTCCACACGATGCTCTCAAAACTAGGGTAAAACAGTAAAAATCTTAGCGGAAATGAACTGTTCGTTACTTATTGTAAGGTAACAATATCTGTGTTTTCAAATATATTTTTAGCCTTACCTTTTAAGAATAATTCGCTGGAATGTGCCCTAATTAGAAGCGGAGTTTGAAGATTTGATTTTGCTATTTCCACACGATTACGCCCCTTCCGACCTCTCCGGTAAATTCTGCCACTTCCTAGCTCGCTCCAATAGAGGAATCTATTTGTAAGAAAAAAACTTGAGAGGTCCGCGACAGATCGTCCAAGAGAAACAGTTTCACGGTTACTTCCATCCAAATTAGATCTTTCAATTGTGTTTCCTCCAGAAATTCTCCAAAAGATTTTCTTAAAAGTTCGGTCGATGACAAGATCGAGAGCGCATTTTGAACCGCTGTTTGTAAGAGTTCTCTTTCTGCTACCGTCCATGTTCGAAGAGACAATTTTTGGACTGTTGCCACACTCGCTCCAGACCATCAATCTGCAAATTTTGAAAAAATTAATGATACTGCTAATGATAACGATAATAATATTTAACACTTATTCTATTTCAATTGAGGTGGATAGCGGCAGAATGCAGGTAAGCGAAGTTTTGTTATAATAATTTCCATCTCGCTTCTTTGAAGAAACATAGAACTTTCGAAGACCTTTGTTTAATTCTGGCTTCATTTACTCTATAATTGTTTGAAATTCTTGTTGTTGTTGGAACCATTCTTAAAAACTTGTCAAAAAAGGGACAAAAACTGTAAATTAGCCACTGCACATACAGCTGCAATTCTTTGCTTCTGAAATCCTTTTTTGGTTGTCTTTCATGTTCCCAGTGTAGAAATAAAATAAAATACTTTCAAACTAAATTTTGTGGCCTTCTTAGTGTTTTGAGGAATGGCATGTTCTTTACTTTTTTTCAATGCCGTGATCCAAAACGGACGCGAAGCGACTTCTTCCGTGCGCCATTTTGTTTCGGTGTCATTATCTACTATTTCGGAGGTAAATATTGTCTTACATTTACTATTTCTAAACCAATCAAATTGCGCGTAGCCGAGCTGGTATATACTAAATAACATTATATTAATGTTAAAGGTAATTTAAAATATCTTGATAATGGTAATTGTAAAGTCAATGGTTACAACTATTCTATGATAAGACGTTATTGCAAGTGCTAAGAAGACAGTTATTTTAGGAATTGCACAATGTTGAGCCTTTAGTGGATAGTGCTTGACTATAATTGCACCCTGCAAACTACATACCGAATAATAATGATACTGATAAAGATGATATCAACAATAACAATGATAATAATACTATTTATAATAATAATATGCGTATGTCTTCGCAACCAAGTGGTTTTAAGGTGCAATCCACGTGTCTCCTACATACTCCTAGTCCGACTTGTTTATGGTCGTGAATTCAATTACCACTTGATCATTTGTAGCAATTCCATATTGTACCTGATGAAGGCTGGTATGGCCAGTCGAAACTTGTAAAAAATGAAATATTTACAAACATCGTTGGGTTTTGCTTTCTAGTTTTTATATTCTTTTAAACTTTTTGCTTGTAGATGCGTCCAGAAGTGAACAAATCCATCAGAACCTATGTAAGTACATTAAGTAAAAAACGTAACTGCAATAGGTTTCAAAGTCACGCAACCAAATGAGCTGAGGAAAATTCGTTCACTGTGGATACCCTTACTAATGGAGTTCAATAGTAACTTATTGTCAAGAGATGCGGCTTTAGTGGGCGCATTTACGTCAGGTCAATGAACTGGTGGTCATATGGTGCGATGTAAAGTCATATTAAACTAACATATCCATTGTATCTAGAATTAAGTCGATACGTACCCCAAATCTGGCTGGAGTGCCAAAGCTTTCGGGTTATTGAGGTTTTTGTGCAACACCATTCTTCTTTTCCCTTTTATGCGAATAACTGTTATAGTCCCTTGCTGAGAGTCCGCCCAATAAACGTTTCCACCTCTCCAGTCTACGGCTAGACCTTCAGGATTGATAATGTTACACGCTGAGAGTGTCTCCACAATCAGTTGAGAATTTTTAGTATAAGCAATTTCTATACGGCCACGGTTTTGACCCTTAAGAGTGGAAACAAAAGTCGCTTCAACGGGATTGTGGTCAACTGCAGTGATTTTTTCGTTCGCATTAGCCATTTGTAGCAGTGTAGAACGGCCATCAGGTAAAAGAAGCGTGAGAACCTTGGACTGCTTTTGTACAACCAGAAGAAAGTTTGACATCTCATGGGCTGAATAAAAAAAATGAAACGTCAATTGGATAACAAAATGGTAATGGCAGCAATCTGTTTTTATTTTTCTAAAAGGAAAACAATCAAAAATCAAACATTGAGCTTTCCTGTTGTGATGATCTTTCTAGGTTGTCATCTCGCTACTTCTTCGAACATTTACTGCATTGCCAACATTTTCTTACCTTTTACTATAGATTATAGTTTTTTTACTCAAACCCTTTTTACTACCTTTAGTAAACTAATACCGATAATACAGACGCTCTGATTGGTCAATAATTGTGTTTGCATTAGCCTGTGCAAACACGGTTATGACGTCACAAAACTTTCAAACAAACCAGCAAAAATGTTTGTTTTTATGTACCGGCAAAAAACAAGTATTCAGACGTGACAAAATGCTAAAGTTGAAACTGTTCTCAGTTCGGTTGTAGCGAGGATTACAACGGTGTGGGTTTCGTTAGAAGAAACACCAAAGAAGAAAAGGTAATACTTGTTTTGCGAAACTGAGTACGACTCGATTTAACGTCAGCTAAATCTGAACCGTCGTTTACAATTCAAATGTTGATATTAATGCGTACCAAAATAAATCAAAACGCAAAAAATACGTCAACTACTTTCTTTATCTGCCCAAGAGCCGAGGCAGTGTTTGAAAAAATTATCTAGTGTTTAGCAAAGTAGCAAGTCAATTCATTCAATTCAGTACTTTGCACCAGCAACCGGGCACGCAATATGATAAAACACTGACATTTTCAATGTTCAAATCTTCGTTAAGTGTTTTTAGAAACAAACAGGAGACAAAAGTGACAGGAAGTGAATACAAATACAAATCCTGTTTTATTTGCTTCTGTAACTCGAGGAGTTGTTACTCGGCGAAAGATCTTCAACGTTTTTTTGTCAATTGAGAAGAAAACGCGGCAGGTGTAATCAAATGCATACAGTTCGTCCTTAGAAGGTTTTAAATCTCTTTAAAATATTTCAAATTAAGCACATTGCGATGACTAAAAAGAGAGTCGTCCTTCACAAATAAGTTGACTCCAAAGCACTGAGACGTTTCCTAAATTTGCTTTAACGGCCATATATATTTGAATAACTGTAAATCCGTTTGGTTTTAGAAAAAAAATACATTTAAAATCAAAGTAGCAAAAGGGTCTCAGCTTCACAAGAAAATACATACTTAAATGTCCGCTTCTAAGGAACCTGTGAAAACAACACGGAATCTTACTTAATAGGCTGTTACTACGTAAATGGAGTATTTAAATATTCATACAGTCACTCCATCGGCCTACTAATAACAACAGATCTGTTTGATGAACAAGCACAAACACGAGACCGAAGGTCTGCCAGTGCAAACACGGTAACTGCGGTTTATTTCTTAAGTTTTATCTTAATAGCTAGCTTCCTTTAGCTACTATATATTTCTTACCCAGAAATGTATACCACCTTATTTTGTGTTTTCGTTCGTCTAACCCCTGAAATAGCCCCTAAAATAGTCTAGTGCATGTAGTAAAGAAATATAAGTACCTACCTCTTTGACAGGTTTTATGGTCAATCGACAAGAAAAATCCATCTGGGCATAAGCAAACTGGACCGCCAGGCTCCATAAAACAAAGATGACTGCAGATGTTACACTGGTTTCGGCCTGTGGCTAAAAAAATCATGCATTTACTACATGAAAAACGTCCACTCTACGGTGAGAAATGTCAATTTTTTTACTTCTATATTACTACTGGTTGCCTTATTCATTTATTCATCGAATAAGCAAGACAATCGGAGAAAAAAACGTATGTAATAAAATTCACTTTTAATTGTTTGAATAGAAGAGTAGAGTGCTTACAAAGCATACCACAAGTTAATATCCAAACATTCCAAATGATACAAGTGTTAAAATAATTGAGCTAATAAATACAGAGCACATCAAAATTTTACTTGACTTTCGTACTCAATATCTGGCCCAATGTTATCCCTAACCATGCTTTAACATGTCATGGTTTTTCGTTTCCGGAGATTTTTCTAATATCAAATCTTGACAACAAATTTTTAACTTTGACTAATGTAATATATTATCAATGACATTATTACGACTGGAAAGTAGAACTTATCATCAAAACACAAATTTGATCTTCTGAGCAGACGGCGTCAAACACCTAATTTCTAAGTGAACGCAGTTTAAAAAAAGGAAATGTTTGTTTCTTACCTTTTACCTGTCTTTTTGCGCTGAATTCTGCTATACCAAATGGTATTTCAGGTAGGGGAAAGAGGACCTGTGCATCTCTGTTTCCAGGCTCTTTTGAAACTTTTGAAATAGTGTGCACCACTCCCCTATCGGTCCAGTAGACAAAAGCGCCACTCACAGTTAAATATGTTGGTGTGCTGAGAATAGTAAGATGTTTATCTTGTAGACTTTGCCTGTTATTTCCATCATAGTCTGCATACTCAAGCTTTGTGAGGAGGCCATCGACCCAATAAATCCTCCTGGTTGTGTAATCTGTTGTTATTCCGGTAGGATATCGAAGGCCACTCGTAACAATCTTCTTCCTGTTTTCACCACTAAGACTAGAACGCTCGATCCTTCGCTCTCCGTTAACAGTTGTCCAAAACAGATACCTGCCGAAAAAATAATCCATTTAGTTTTAAATTTTATAATAGAAGATTATTATGGAAACAACAGTTTTCAGCTCTGTAACTAATTTCAGAATTTCCTTCTAGCTAGCCAAGCATCGGAGTCTGCTGCCTTACTAAAAAGTGCAAAGCCTACATCTTTCTTATTATCAAAGAAATCAATCAAAATGCTACACTATCGAAATCTAGATTACCTACTGTATATCTTCTTTTTTGTCCTAGCTAGGTATCAGCCTGTTGCTCATCTTGAAGCCATAGAGCTAAACCAACCCCACTTTCGGTACTATTAAAAATATTTAAAATTTTTTAACCAAAGAGTAACTAAGCAGAAGGCAGTCTTTAGAGTTTCTTAACCAAAACTATTGCATTGATTTCAAATCACGTCAGGAACACCGATTTTAGTACAGTATCTTAATCTTGAATTATTTTCAGTCATTAAATCCATGTATTATAATAGCACTGAATATTTTTCTACGGTTTTACCAAGGCCTTACCCGGCTTTTGGTTCCACTGCTACTCCCCAAGGATCACTCAAATCATCGTGGAAAAGAATCCGCCTGTTTTGGCCATTTAATTCTGCAACCTCAATTTTATCAAAAGTAGCATCGCTCCAATACAGAAGACGAGAACGCCACTCGACTGCTAAACCGCCACACACTCCGATATTCTTATCGATTACCCTCACCGCGCCTGTACCATCAATATTCGCTCTGTAAATGGCTGGTTGCACCGTATCGCTCCAATACAAGTGCTTTTTGTGCACATCCACGTCAATCGCTAAGTTTCCTTTGAATCCTGAGATTAATGTTTCTGAAGAACTAGCTGCATAGTCTACGCGAACAATCTTTGTTCGTGTAGCCACCAAGAAGAAAGATGATCGATCCACTGTAATTTGGAACAGAAAATACTTTTTTAGTTTTTTCAGCACCTTTATTAAAAAATCTGTGTCAGGAAAAATATTGCCTGTTAATTAAGGTTTTAAACATTTATTGCACTTCTCTTCACATTATCATAACTTCAATCAATTTATATTGTTTTAAAGTTATTTTCTTGCCATTAGAATAATTCTATACTATCAATACCGTTGTGAAAAAAACAACAAGCAAGGAAACTACTAGCTATGCATAGATCCATGCCAGAGACAGCTTACTTTTTCGAATTCTAATGTGTTTCATAATCAAGCTCATGGCATGAAAATATTATTAAAAAATGTCAAGAGATTGTTCTGGTTGATGACAGGTTCTGAGAGTTGTCAAAAACTCTATACAAAAGTTACTGCTTCTCCAGTTAAAATGATAAAAACCTTTTTAAAATGTCCCGCGCGACGTTTTGAATAATACTCTTATTGTTCTTCAGGGGAAAGTGAAGCAAGAAACAATTGTAAAACAACAGTAACTTTTTATAGAGTTTTTAATAATGGTAACGTTAAGTTACAACCACAGTATTACTCTGAGAGTGTTCTTGCAAAACTAGTCTCCAAAAAGTGAAGAAAATGGAGTTCTCCTTTTCCGGATTAATGCTTAGAAGATTTTCTCTCACTACTGTTTTTGTGATAATGGGTAATGTTAGAGAGTTTAAGGTGCGAGGACAGCAACGCCCGACGACGACGGCGAGAGTGCAAGAACGACCTAGAGAAAACCTTGTCAACCTTCATTTACCTTTAAAAAACACTTTTCCTTTTTCTATTCACGGAGCGTCGATCACTCGGACAAAAGAGAAGGAAGACTGGCCATACGTGGTCGAAAAGGGCAATCAAGAAGTGTATTAATTGTTTGAAAGCCGTCGTTGTCAATGTTACCTTCCTCCCATCTTAAGACCCCTAATATTCCAGGTTGTTGTTGCTATAAGAGCTTTTAGCCGGAAAATAAGTAAAAACAAATGTCACTCATCAAGGTAAATGTTTTGGGCTAAAAGAACAATATCTACAGAAGATAATCCGCTCCTACTTTACCTTGACTGCATGATTTTCTATTGCTGTCTAGTTTGTAGCCAGTCGGGCAAGAGCATGTGTATCCGCCTGGTTTCAGCAAGCACAAGTGGCTGCAGCCTCCACGGTTTGCGCCACATCTACTGGCACCTGCTAATGATAGAAACAAAACTCGTTTTGTAAAACCAAAATCAGATCAGTTTATTACTTATTGATCAAAAATACCATACAGAAACACTTAGTAAGCAATCTCATTCCGATGTCCGAGGTTGGTAGATTGAAACAACTAAAAATTGCTGATGAAACCGAGGACATGATGACATTAAAGCAGATTTGCATTATGAGTGATAAAAAGCTCAAAAGTAGAAGACAAAAGATGTTTAGTTTCTTAAATGTCCTCCGATTAATTCCCGTAGCAAATTCTCATTGCAAAATAAAAGGCAAGTTTTTCTAGAACGTTTTTTCTAATTCATGTTGTTATTCAATTTGAAGCGAAATAAACGTTTTGTCCACTTGGAGCGCAAGAAAATTATTGGCAGTGGTATTAAAATAGTTACCAATTTGCCTTTATTATGAAAAATATAAACAATTTCGCTCTGAAAAATCTGAGCCCAGAAAGAGCTGCCTATATCTCAAACCATGCAACAAAGCCGTGAATTATATGTTCTGGAAAAAGCATTCCTATGCAAGAATAATTTTAGTTATGGACCGTTGAAATCCTTTTTTGAAAGTTAAAAAGCTAATAATTTTAAACCATCGCTGTCGGAAGTGTTAAGGTCCTAACGTTTTGACCGTTAACTCTTCGTCGAAGCAATTTGTTAAACCTGTAAAAAGTGTCTTTTTTATAGAAATTTTATGACCTGCAAGTAGAAAGATAATGGATCAGACGAATGAACCCCTTTCAATAGTTTAACACGGCCTTCAACACCTTCAGATCAATGTTAAGTAAATACCATCATTTAGTTTGCTTCTGTGAAACTTAAGACTTGATAAACGGACATGTTTGCATCCTTTATCACCGATTTTTTATCCTTTGCAGCTGCTACCAGCAAAAGCCCGCCCTCATCCCGGATCGTAAAAAATTTATTAGCTGTCCACAGGCTTTCCAAACGTAAAATTCGACTTTTTTCCATACATCTACGAACCTTATTACGATGGACTTCATGTACTTAGTGTTAGCTCATACGTAAGTGACAACTGCCGTATAAGAGAATGTATGGGAAATTCTTTTTGAGTCTCTAAATACGAGCAAATTACCACCTAGTTTGAAATAAACTTCACTTACCTTAAATGTGTTGTCTTATTGTGTATTGCTCCAGTTTTTGTGCCATTTTGCGGCCGTTTTGTAGATATATTCGAAGACGTATTGCTCCCCCCACAGAAAAGAAGAGAAGGCAGCACACTTCATGGCCTTCCAGCCAGAAGTCACTCCACAAATCCCACTCTCCTCACAAACAGAAGTCTCGATTCACAAAAAAAAACCCAAGACCCATAAAACCCAATAAATTCTGCTCCACATGCTTGTCATTTTGCGGTCGAAAGACTCGAGAAGACCGAAATATTTTGAGTTAAGT
>JAOBRD020000014.1:25770-38973 GCA_027575215.2 Hydrozoanthus sils
CCCTTCCTTCCTTCCTCCCTCCCTCCCTTCCTTCCTCCCTCCCTTCCTTCCTTCCTTCCTTCCTCCCTTCCTTCCTCCCTCCCTCCCTTCCTTCCTTCCTTCCTTCCTCCCTTCCTTCCTTCCTTCCTCCCTTCCTTCCTCCCTCCCTCCCTTCCTTCCTCCTTCCCTTCCTTCCTTCTTTCCTTCCTTCCTTCCTTCCTTCCTTCCTTCCTCCCTTTCCTTCTTCCCTTCTTTCCTCCCTTCCTTCCTTCCTCCGTCCCTACCTTCCTTCCTCCCTTCCTTCCTTCTTCCTTTCTTTCGTTTCTTCTTCCCTCCTTCCCTTTCTTCCTTCCTTCTTTCCTTCCTTCCTTCATTCTTCCCTTCCTTCCTTCCTCCTTTCCTTCCTTCCTTCATTCTTCCCTTCCTTCCTTCCTCCGTCCCTGCCTTCCTTCCTCCCTTCCTTCCTTCTTCCCTTCCTTCCTTCCTCCCTCCCTCCCTTCCTTCCTTCCTTCCTTCCTTCCTCCCTTCCTTCCTCCCTCCCTCCCTTCCTCCCTCCCTCCCTTCCTTCCTCCTTCCCTTCCTTCCTTCTTTCCTTCCTTCCTTCCTTCCTTCCTCCCTTTCCTTCTTCCCTTCTTTCCTCCCTTCCTTCCTTCCTCCGTCCCTGCCTTCCTTCTTCCCTTCCTTCCTTCTTCCCTTCTTTCGTTTCTTCTTCCCTCCTTCCCTTCCTTCCTTCCTTCCTTCCTTCCTTCCTTCCTTCCTTCCTTCATTCTTCCCTTTCTTCCTTCCTTCCTTTCTTCCTTCCTCCCTCCCTCCCTTCCTTCCTTCTTCCTTTCCTTCTATCCTTCCTTCCTCCTTTCCTTCCTCCCTCCCTCCCTTCCTTCCTTCCTTCCTTCCTCTCTCACTTCCTCCCTTCCGTATTTCTTTTCTTCCTTCTTTCCTTTCCTACTACCATTAAAGTTGCGTTTTTCTAACCATATTATATTATGAGCTAGATTAGAGCTCTTGGACTTTGAGGAAATCAAAAACATATGTGCTCTACAGGTAGTATTCGAATATCTTAAGCTGCATTGACGTTTCCTTCTTGTAGCTTCCTGTTTAGCCTTGTCAGTGATGTCCCTGCCCAAGAAGACACATTGATGCGTTTGATAATCATTGGATTATCCACTGAATTGCCAGTGACAGCTCCCGAGGCGCTGGAACTTGCTGACAGATTAGCAAGAAGAGCTGCCACTGTCAAAACCGGTATGTACATGTATCCAAGCTTGCTCCCAAGTTCCATCTGCTGTTGTTGGGGTCTTAAGTATACTCAAATACAATAGACACCCGCATAAAAGAACAAGTGGATTAAGAAAAATCAGGCTGAAATTTTGTCAAAAAAGCACCATAGACATAAGAACACAATCAGCCTGAAAAGTAGAAATTGTTCGTAACTAAAAAGTTTTAGGATTGTAGGATTGGGGACAGGTCATTAGTTATTATACATAACCTGAGGGAGGAGGGAGGAAGGCTGGTGCATTTTGAATTTGTTCAGTTTACTTAGCTGAAATTCTAGTTGTGCATCATCAGGACTGTTACCCCTCCCCTAATGTGAATGTAATTTTAATTTGCCATAATGTTGAAGTTATTTCCATCCACTCGATAATAAAATTTTTGTACTTGAACATTATTTCATCTGAGTGTTGGTAGTCTTTTTCAGTATTTAATTTGTAGAAGCAATTTAAAGAATACCTTAAGAACACTTTCAGGCAGATTTTAAAGAAAACACCCAATAAAAAAGAACAAGATCAGACTGAACCCCCAAAACATGTGTTCTGGTATGTCGGTGTTTACTGTACCGCACAGATGGAACCACTAACTATTATAATGTATTTTTAGTTCAAAAGTAATTGGAGTACCTCATACTTTTTTATCTACAGGGGTACAGGTACTCGGTGTAAGCAGAATTGAACTTGTGGATGCAGTTCTCAACCTTTGTGCATACCATCATCCGAAAGATATCCACTTGCCGTCAGGGTTAGTAGCTTACAATGAAAACTGCTGTTTCTGTCTCCGCAATGCCATGAAATTAAAACTTGCAGTGGAGAAAAGTTTTCCATGATAACCCAGATGCTGTTAAGTTTAACCGCTGTCTAGGAGTTGTCTTCTGTCATTGTTTAATATTACCATAATTTAGTAAGCAAACGCCCACCTTCTGCTCCTCTTAGAACATGGTGGCAAAAGTTAATCCTAGAGGCAGGGGATTTGAAAAGAATTCCACCCCTATTTGAATGCCCTGGGGAAAATGATGGAGGTTTGATAAGCAATTAAGTTAACTTATGTAAGCTAACAGTGTATGACTTTAGAATGTAATGAAATGAACCCAAATTTCTGGACATGTGAACTGATAGTGTGGGACTTGTAGTTTAAAGAAAAGGTTTGGCTCGAATGCAACCACCAATATCCTGAGGTGCATGTGCAGTATATGACCCAATCTTTTACATATATATTCTGGCCTTCTTAGGCGGGATGTTTGACCCCTTGGCTGTAATGGTTTGGTTTTACTGTTGAATAAGCAGATTAGGTGACATGTTTACAAACAAGCCCTTTCAAACCTAAACACCTTCCAAACACAAAACAACAAAAGCTTTGTCTTAAACATCTAGACGTAACTTTAGTGTTTATCGTTCCCTCCAAAGTTATGTTGCGCCAAAGCTGGCAATATCCAAGTTGTACTGGAAGGGTTGGGTGTTACTGGTCACTGTTGCTGCACTGAATCCGGCTACCATAGGTGAGTAAATGGTTTGGAACTGATCTGTACTGTGACTGTCTGAATCTTAGTTAAGTCATTAGAGAGATTACGAATTGGCTACTTTTTTTATAATGATGACATTCTGGGGCATGTGTGGTATGCTCGCGTTTTCCCTCACGGTCGTTTTGTCGAAGGCAATGATGTTAAAATGGTCTGTTTGAAGTCATGGCGACAAAATGACTTTGTTGAGTTTGTTTGTCTCACATTAACGTTTGTTTCGTCCTCTTTCAAATTCAAAGAAAACTGATCATTTGCAAAGCAACAGCTCTGGATATATTTCTTTCATTTTTTAAGATTTTTGAAGTTAAGCTTACTGCAAAGAATTTTCCATCATCACACCATTCAGTTTTAATGTCATTCCCATGCCATGAAGTTTACAGCTGAAGAAGAAGTTGTCGATTCGTAAGCTTTCTATTGGGTTGAGTCTGATGCTGTAAGGTCACCTTCTTTGAAGACAAGGCAAGTCACTTTTCTTCTGAGGCATTGGGCTACAAAAGGATATCTTCTCTGAGCCACAAGCTCTTCAAGCAATCAGAGTTTAACTAAATTTCTGAGCCTGTTTGTTCAAAGAGTTGGATAAACTATCCGTTGGATAAAAGCTAGTTGTCATAGTGTGGGGTATTAAGGTCTTTAGTTTCTCTGCCTGAACTAGCGTCATCTATTGTTTCCTGTGTAGGTCGTACTGGATGGAACAACTTTCCACAATTAAAATGCCTGATGGAAATGGTGATGACAAAGTAAGTACCAGTTTTATTTATTTTCCAATACAACCAACCCGTTCGGCCAAAGAAGGCCTACAATTTTTGTTCTTTCCTCAACGAGTCTGGGTGTGGAACCCAGGGCCTCACACGTAGCAGTTTTACCGATTGAGCAAAGCTAGCACACACAGTATGTAGAAAGTTAAGAAATCCATATCCATATATTGTAGATAAACTTTCCTATTGAGAAGTATAAAAGCCATTTGTTTGTTGGATTAAGGTGCTGGCTGAATAGTGAACATTGAAGTCTAAGCAAATTTCCGCAGTTTTTTCTTAATTGGAATTTGTTTGATCTAGTTCAGTCACACACTTGAAAAAAATAGGTGATATAAACTCCTACTCACTGAATGAAATTAGCATAACCTGCATTAGTGGTAACCACCCTTTCAGAATTTGTATGTTTTGCTTTGGGTCTTCCTTGCTAAAACTCCAGTACTTTTAGACACTTACAAATATTGGCATCTGACTGTATCATGAAACAAAGTTCACAGCGCCGTTTCTGTTTGCCATGCAGAGTGAAGTGAGAGGGCAGTTTTTGTTGTGGCGGTACAGTTTGATTCAGGAGTGGCAGACATTGTCATAAATGCTGCAGATTAAAACTGCAGTTGGTTCTTGTGAGCCGTGGCAACCCACTGCTGAGCCCTTCGCTCCTTCTACTAAAGCCTTCGCTTCTTTTTATATCCACCTTCATGACAGATCGCAAGCTCTGCCCAGTTATGCATTTTCCAAGAAGGAAAAAAACGTTTTGTCTTCTTTCCTCTTCAGTAACTTCTCTTTTCCCCCTCCGACTGCTGCTGAAGGAAGGGAAAAGTTGGATGAAATGGTTGGCAAGGAACTGCAGGTAACGATGCTGTTTTAAGGTTTTCTAACAAAAATTTACATTCCTAAATACATACATTTTTGCGATTTTGATGTGCTTGTTTTGTGCAGTTTTGTTATAATTCATGTGTTTTCAGAGAAAATCGTTTAGATTATCAAAAAACGGTTCCCAGTTCTTAACGCTTTCAAAACGCATATGTACTTTATAGTAGATTACTTTAATGTGACAGGCCTTCAATGCACAGACATCATGCCCCTTTATATGCTTTCGGCCTTCGCAATTCAGTCCACGACTGCTAGCAAGGGTGATAAGCTCACTAGATATTATTATTATTATTATTATTATTATTATTATTATTATTATTATTGTTTGCAGGATAAAGTTTGACTGATTAGTAATATGCCTAATGAAATCGTCATGCACAAAACTCTTCCAATTTAAAGCCGAATGTTTTCATAGTGTATTAACTGTTGTTTATTTGCTAAAGAATTCTAAATTTATTGACAAAGTGTTTCTAAGCTATATCACTCTCGATTATCAGTTTGGGTTAATATCTCCCACGCTCCTCAACAGATAGCTCAGGCAGAGAAAGAGGATATTCTGATGTTTGAAACCCACCTTGCAGCAGCCACCACTGGGGTTAATATCATCGAGAGCAACAGCCTACTATTGAGTCAGTTGATTAGCATGGACCCAGTGTGAGTGTCACTGTACTCTGCAGGTGTATCTGCATAGCGATGATTGTGACTGTAACGATGATAAAGATGAAGATGCTTATGATGATAACAATGATTGTAAAAGATGATGATAAAGATAATCACAAAGATAATGATGATGATACTTGCTCTGAAAGTGATTATGTTAATGATTATAGTAATAAAGAATAATGATGGTAATAACAATGACGTTAGTATTGATACTGATGATGATTGTGAAAGATGACGATGATGATCGTAATAGTGATGATTCTGATGATAATAAACTAATGATTATAATAATGACTATGATAGTGATGGTGGTGATGACAGTGATTTAAAGTAATATTGAAAACTTGGCTCTAAAACGTTATAACGTTAAGATGGAAACTACGTTGATTCAGCTAAAAGGAAGCTTTAATAAAGTAGTACGTGTGAGTAGAAGAGCTTTTTGATGAACTGGTGAAATGAAACAATTTACTACCATTTTATCATCATATTCATTACACAGTACACTTGTTAGTGAGGCTTGTGAATGGTGTCATTAGAGGCAGCTCGGAACTAATAAATCACTTTCAGTTTGGAAAGATTTTAGATTGACCGAAGTTGAATAACCACATTTTGTTTCTCTCTAAGGCCCCCACGTCTTGCAGGAGTTTGGAAAATGGAATCGAATTTAGCTTTGTAAAAACGTGATTATTTATTGCCTTTCCTTTTTTTCATGTGAATAAAAGCCTAGTTTGTAATGGTTATTGATAATTTGTGAGATAAAAAAATTAGTATATTTAAGATTGAGTTTTCAAACGTTGCAAGTTTACCATAGGAATATGATTAAGTATCGTGTCTTTAGTTAAAGCAATTGATTCAGCAATGGTTTTTATGTGTATTTTCTACAGCGGTCCAGCTCGTCGCCCACCCCTGTCAGTATTGGAAGGGTTGAAGAACACCAACAAGAGTCTCAAACTGGGCCAGATGCTCTGTCGCAGCAGATCACCAGACTTTCTGCTGGATATTATCCAACGCCAGGTAAGAAAGGAATAAAAGGTGTACGCACCGTCGACTGAGTACGTTTACAGAGCAAATTTGTTTCAATTCTATTAGAGAAGTGTTATGAGCCGATTTTGTATTAAAACAAAAAACGTACGGCATCTTTTGATAACCAACAAACTGTCATTGTTCTGTACCTTTTATTCCTTTCATTCGTTTCCATAAGTCAACTCACTTTGTATTCTGTAAAATATAGTCAGAACTGTGAGAGTGGAGTCAAGCCAATTTGATTGTAAAGTAACCTCAATTCGTGTGCTTGTGGTTCACACATTTTGTGAAACAAATTGCACTCTTTCCGTAGTAAAAGGATAATGTTGACTGAAAGACATATATTCCTCATGATTAGATACTAAAAATGCACCAGAAGCATTATTAAAGTTTTGAGTTTTAAGATTCCTCAAGGACATCATCTTGAAGAACAACTACGCTTGCAGATAATAAGAATGAAATATACTTTTACAAATTGTTTGGGCAAAAATGAATTCTGATGTATAAGCATTAAAAATGAGGTCGTGGAAAACATGAAAAGGTCATGGAAAGACATGGAATTTGAAAAGTCCATGTTTAAATTTCTTGGGATTTTTGTTATCCATGTTACTGAACAGGGAACCTCTCAAAGTATGCCGTGGCTAGCTGAACTGGTCCAGTCTTCCGAGGAGTCTTTGGATGTGCTTCCAGTTCAGTGCTTGTGTGAATTCTTACTTCTCTACAAAGCAACTGTGTACAGGTTAAATGAACCGAAAGAAAACAGGAAGCGACTGGTAGGTTCTCTAATCCTTTCAGCTCAAAACACCATAAATGTCTTTGCTGATAAATTCTCCCAACTGGGATTCATGAGGTACACCAGTTAGAAATTAGGATGACAATTAGCAGGGTTCGTACGAGTCATAGAAAACCTTGAAACTCATGGATTAGAATTTCATTTTCCAGGCCTGGAAAGTCATGGAATTTTGATTAGGGCTTTGGAAAGTCATGGAAAACTGGCAGAGTTTTGATTGGTGATGGCGTGTAGAAAAAATATAACCAATCCATAAATTTGTACAAAATTACACACCTTTTTGCTGAATAATCAATGATTTAACAGCAGATATATACTCGCGAAGACGCAGTGCGGTAGAACCGTGTGGGAGTTAAATCAGGCCAACTTGTGTGGCAGCAACCAAGTACGTGAGAATGAGGTGCATTATGCTAAGAAAAGGGAAAAATGAAACTACTTTTGATGTATTGGGGGAAAAAGTAAGAATGCTTGGTCATGGAAAACTGCAAAAAGTCATGGAAAGTCATGAAATTTCAGAAAGTCAAAAAATATAAACACTGATTAGGGGCCCAATTAACACACAAGTTAACCTGTATCTGGCGTCTTTCACTAGGAGGTTCAGAGACAAGTACTGTCTCGACTGAGATCCTTGCTGTTTGGACAGTCATCCAATGCAGAATCTACAGTGGAAGTTCTAGATTATTTCATGAGGAGACTAGCTTCTTCCAAGACATCAGAAAGAAATTCAGCCGTAAAGGTAATCATTTTTTCCAAAAGAGCGTAGAAGAAGCAGATTTGTAATAAATTTGAGGAAAAGGACAACGTATTTTAGGCTGCTTATAAAGATTTAGCATTTGTTACAATTTTACTTGCCTTGATTAATTACAATAGCTAAATCTTTATAAGCAGTGCATGTAAAGTTAATCCGTAGCTTACAACTGAAGATGATAAGTGACGAGATCGAAACATGTTTTGTAGCCTAAAAAATGTTGTCCTTTTTTCAAAATTAAACAATTTTTGCCTTTGAATCGTTTCTGAGCTCAGTGCATGGTAAGGAATGTAGTCTTATCAGTGGAGCTTACTTGGTTTCTCTTTATTTCACAAATAACATGATTTATTAAGTGAGCTGCGATTTTTGGCCAAATGCTTCGCGTCTGAACAAAGTCTATTCCACATTCTTTAGGCGTTTTGTCATCGAAAAGGAAAGGTTTAAAAAACAAATAAACATTCAAGTTGGCTCCATTTTAAACATATTTAATATCACCACGCCTTAGCAAGTGATTTTTAATTGACAAACTGCTTTGGATTGATGGCTCACTAGACTATTAACTACTGTTAAGACTCCCAGGAATAGATAAGTCTTTCGTATATTATATGTTACAGTTATTAGTTTGATTACAATGGTTTTTCAAATGGTGATAATAGTGCGTTGGATACAGTGAAAGGTTTACCGCCAATACTAAATTAGAATAAATCTTTTTTACTAAGAAATGATCTACTATACTCACTTGGAGTAACGCCCATTTTCCTTTTTCTGTTTATAGTATAATGGACAACGTTATTATTCAACGTTTTTTTTGTTTGTGACCAGGGTTTACAGCTCGTCCTTACCCAGCAGCCTTCAGCTGAGCAATCTCACAGTGTCGCTATGTTTGGTGACATAGATGCTCCCATGGTTACCACCATAGAAGAACACTCCTTCCCGTCATCCCCTAAGGGTGATCACGCCTTGAATGCCTTTGATTGGTTACTTGTCAACCTACCAGATCTGCCGCACTTTGATGCTGTCAGAGCCACTTGTTGTACAGCACTGAGGCAGGTTAGTGTTGCACTGTAGGGTGTTTTTAGCCGTGTTTTTCATTTTGAAAAATTAAAGGCTTTCTAGAAGCTTTCTTTAGTTACTAGCAACTTGAGTTTCTGGTACTATTCAGGTGAAAACTGCAAACTTAATGTTTATTTCTATGAAATTTTGACTCAAGGAGCCACGGGAGAATAGGCATTCGGACTCGAGGACCACTTGGAGGTCTGTCCTTCTCCTAGGCCTACGATTTAACATCCTTAGCCAAGATGACACGAAGGTCTGTTTGCGGATGTAGAGCAAAGACAGCACCTTTTCCTCAGTTATTTTAAGACCCTGAGTGCAGATCCAGCTGGGAATCGAACCCAGGCCCCCGCACGGCAGACTGGCGCCTTTCCAACTGGCAGGCCAAGGGTCTCGCACGTGCTTTGAAAGTCCTTGAAAGTCCTTGAATCTCAAAATAAAAGTTCAAGACCTTGAAAGTGCTTGAAAATTGCAGTCAGTGCTGGAAAGTTCTTGTATTTTTAACAAATTTCATTCTCGATTGCCTTAGGTGAAAATATATGCTACTGGCAGGATCGTAGCATTACATAATATTAAAAAACAAATAAAAACGATCATATTACCTCTTTGAACGTCAATCAATTGCCCCATCGTGGTTATATTCATTGCTCTGATTGGTTGAATGTCTGGAATGTTAAGGGCCAATGAAAACTTTTTTACTATTCACCTTTTCTGTGAAAGCAGTGTGCTTCGATTTTGCAGTGCATGGAGTCCTTGAAAAATGGAAAGTATTTCCTTGAAAGTCCTTGAAAAGTCTTCGAATTTTTAATCCAAAAAGGGTACGAACCCTGAACTAGGCTAACCAGGCAGTGGTTAATAACTAACTTGGCTTTTTTATCTGTTGTAGTCATGCCACTTGGAGATCATCCCTCAGAGACTGCAGGCCTATCTTATCTTCCTGTCACAACACTTTAACAAGGATCAGTACGAAGACATGGTTTCCACTACTGTAGTGAGTAGCTGGTTATCTTGCTGTTCAACCACGCCTTTTTGTCAGTAACTTGTCGCTTTACACTAGTGAAATGTTGTCGTTTGACCGTTTCTGAAACTGTTTCAGAATAAAAGTAGCAACACAACAGTTCTTGTCAAGGTAATATAGCATCTCGGCAGTGAATAGTTACGATGTATTGTTGTTTTTTACTTTATCTTTAATAGTTAACAATTTCTCAGTTGCCCAATAGACCTAATCCGTTGTTAGCGTCACAGTCTGTCACGTGACTCTGAACTGGGTAAACAGCACACCAAGGGCTGCAATATGATGCACGAAGGCCCGTTATTTCTGCCGTTTTTTAACGTTTTTGGCAACAGATGATTTTTCTTTTCAAAGTTTTCCGAAGGATAGAAAAATGGAAAAGACAAAAAAATTAAAGATATCCTGCCTCAAGTGAAATGAAACGGTTGAGATGCGATGCTTGTCTATTTCCACAGCCTTTAAACTGTTTTTCGATTTCATTTCCTGGAAGTCTAGACAAAAAATTGTTTTGTCTTAATAACCTTTTTCCTGCATCAGTAAGTGTACTGTTCTCCGCTATCTTTGTTTACCCAATGAAGATTATGAGACTGACCAGTGTGTAACTGGTTAATTGTTAAACAACTGTTTATCTAATGGCACTCTATTGCTTAATATTAGAACAGACACAAGATCTGTTTAAATGATATTTTCCACTTGTCCAATTTTCAGGATGTTGCACAGTTGATAGTCGAAAGACCAACAATACTGAAGCATGTACTCGAGAGCAAGACAGCTGGATCAGAAACCTATCAAGCATTACTTAGGATGTTCTCTCGTACTCTTCAGGATGCGATCGAGGCACAGGAAGGTACCATTTCTTGGGTAAGTATTGGTAGAAGGACGTTGTTGAAACTAGAGTTTGGAGAGAGGACAGCCCTCTTGTTAAAGCTTCCACAACACAAGCAGAAAAATGAGTTTGATCCACACCTAAATAAAAATCATTGTTTGCTGACTTAAAGTGGTATGCTTTTATTGTTATTTTTTGAGCAAAATCTATGTGGAACCAAGGTTCTTTTTTATTTATAAGGAAGTGTATTTTTTACAAGGATTAACTGTTAATATTCAGCCAGATCCCTTTATTATCTAGTTAACTCTGACTTTAACTAAACACTCAGAGTAAAAGATTAAGGAAACACTCCACACGTATTAAAAGTTACTGCATGTTGAATTCTAAGATCTTGAAATTTTTGAAAGCTAAACGCGTTTGACTTGAATAGTCATTTACAGAGTTACAAAACTAAAACCAGTTAAAGGAATCCTCCAGTGTATAATATTATTGGTCTCAAACATAACATTTTTTAAGTCTGTGTCCATATCATCGGCACAAGTTTGATAATTTTGTGCATTTAACTAACGCCGAGCAATTTGTTTTCATCAGTTTTCCAGTTTGAATTTACCGCACGCGGCCATTTTGAGTTGTGACGTAACGTAGTTGCAGTGCCAGACCTCCTCTCGTTCATTGCTATTGTATTAATCGTGAGTTGAGACTGGCACTGCAACCAAGTTATGTCACAAATCAAAATGGCGGTGCGCGGGAAATTCAAATCGTAAAACTGATCAAACTAAATTGCTTGAAATTAGTTATACGCACAGAGTTATCAAATTTGAGCTGCTTAGATGGACACAGACTTAATAAAAGTTTTATTTGAGACCAATAATGTTTTACAGTGGAGGATTCCTTTAAGTTTTTTAATTTTTTAGACCTTATAATTTAACATACCAATAACTTTTACTTTTTTAACCAGGCGAGTTAACACAGTGAGTACCCTTGACCGCTCTAACCCAGCTCTTTTTCTAAAAAACTTCAAATAGTAGAAAACCAGCCAACAAAAAACTTGCAATCAACTTGGATTTACGGTGAATGCGGTGTTTACTTCCTGGTGTGTTAGGTATGAATCCTTAACCTGTCTTGTTCTAGTAATTTAACAGTTCCCTTGTTTTACTTTCCACCAGTCAGAGAACCAAGAACAGCTGTTTGTCCAGTGGTCCCAAGGCACGGAGTTTAGGGGAAAAGCAGCAACGTTCCATGTTACAGTCATACACGCAATGATTGTGCTGCTAACCTATGGTATTCCTAAAGGTGAGTTTCTTTAACTGTCAGTAGGTTTTATTAATTTGAAAATGCCCTAGGGTCGCGAGTTTGAGCCCTGGTCATGCCACTGTGTTGCGCCCTTGAGCAAGACACTGTACCAGACTTGTTTCAGTCGACTTAGCTGTATAAACTGGAAACTGGAGATAAGTGCCAGCCAAATGAATCACTTAGGCTCGAGAAAGGATTTAGCTTAGTTTTTTTAAAAAAAATGTTAAGAGCATTGTATCTGATCTGATAGATATTTGGTTGTTAAAATTAATGGATGATAAATATATATTGAGCTGAGTTTTCTGATGTAACTGCAGCCTTCTTTAGAATAAAGTATGTAGTTTCTGATCTTTTGCAGCAAATTGAGAAAGTGTTTTACAAAAAAACTAAAAACAGTATAAAAGCACCAAGGAGTTTTTTCGTAAGAATCCAAATTAAACCCAAGTATGATCTGGCCAGCCGTGGTGAAAAAATATGGCAGCAAGAAGTCTTCATGACTGACTGCTTTGTGTTTAGAATCGTTCCGTTAGCCAATAATTCTGACCAGAATGCTGACATCTGGAGAACTCCAGCAACAAGGATTTAACAGCAATATACCCGCAGTAATGGTTTTATCTTGAGAACTTAATTTAAGTCCAAGTTAATTCTGTTAGTCCTCATAAGACATTGTAGCATGCAGCAAAAGTCTCCATGGTTTGTATTTTAATGTTAACAGCTGGCGATGCCGAATTGTACTTCCTCCTTCTGAATGCCTGGTGTCCTGAGATGGGACAAGTCAAGGTGTATCTAACAGACACAGGAGAGGAAGCGATTCTCCTTGAGGAATGGTTGCGCCTTCGTATGATTCGTTCAGATGTGCCGCAAGTCGTCCAGGCAGGTAAGGAGAAGTTTCTTCGTTATTTTTATATAAGAAGAAATACGAAATGAAACCATGTTTGAAATTAGCAAACGAGTTCCGTGTGTAACATTCTGTGCTTTGTTACTACGTTCCGCCGCACAGAAAATGTTTACGTTGTATATTCTACATGAACGTACAAGGGCGTAGGAGAGACGTATTGCAGTTACGTTTATCAGTTGAACTTGACGAGCAAAGTAAATTACAATGTTGATAAAAGGAAAAAACCGCTAATAGTTAGCCTATATAACTACAGTGACCCAATACACTTATAATCGATTAAATTTACTTTGTAATACGAAAATATTGTTCATATGCTACAAAATTTGACTTAATTGACTGCATAGATTTTAGCTATATTCATAATATGTGACAACATTACAAGCAACTAAAAAATGAGAGGCCAAATAACAGTAATGGGCCGACAGACTTAATAATTAAATTTCGATTACAATACAAATGTATTGTTCGTATATTAAATAAACTTGTCATAGTTGACTGAATAATTTTA
>JAOBRD020000014.1:39073-52031 GCA_027575215.2 Hydrozoanthus sils
TTCTGGCTGCTCTATTTTGCAGTCTTTGAAGTTTTGAGGCAAGCTCGGAGTTTAGACTATCCCATACTGCAGAACAAGAGTCAAAATGTGGCTCGATAATGGTCTTATAGATCAAAATAAGAATGGATAGATAGATAGATAGATAGACAGACAGACAGACAGACAGACAGACAGATCGATAGATAGATAGATAGATAGATAGATAGATAGATAGATAGACAGACAGACAGACAGATCGATTGATCGACAGATAGATGGATGGATGGATAGATAGATAGATAGATAGATTGATTGATTGATTGATTGATTGATTGATTGATTGATTGATTGATGGATAGGGTGGTTTACTATCATTCGATTGTTGACTTAGTTCGTATTATATAAATAAAGAAATTCGAAGGAATAGAATCAGCTAAAACAGTCCTTTCTCTTGGCAGATATTTTATCACACTTGTGGTGCTTGCGCATAATCAGTTCGGAACAAAGAGAGGGAAGTATATTCAGCGGGTTTATTTGACAGAGGGCGATCCACCTGTGCTATCTCTTAAGTAAGTGTATTTTTGAACCAAATGATGATAAACAATTGTATCAATACCTAAATGGTAATAAATCTAATCATAATAACAACGATAGTAATAATAACAACAACAGTCATGTCATTGTCAATGAATTGAGGCTCGGTTGTGTTGCAATGTAAGTGGAAAAGGTATACATGTTATTTATCAAGGTCTTAAAAATATTTGTTTTCTTAAAGTCATAGTCGAGCAACATAGAAGTATCTGGTTTTACCTTTCGATCAAAGTTAATGCTATCCATAAGTAAAAAAACGTTGTTTGAAAAATGCTTTTTGATAAAGCCCTGGAAAATTTTTAATACTCAGTGATTACTGTTTAAATAATTAAGACTTAAGTGCACAGTTGAATATTGCAAGAGCAGTGTAAACAATTCAGAACAAGATGGCGGCTGTAAATTTTACCACAATGCAATGCGAGCTTTACACCGCCAAAAGAATCTCAGGGAAGATAAAAATTGGTTAATAAGCTCTTCCTTGTTCTAAAAACAGTGTGTGTGTCAAATTTGAAGTTTACATATTCTCACTATGCGTTTTTATGGACAATTTTAGACGTTCACGCGCTAGAAACTATGGGTAAATCTACGAGTCGCCATTTTTTACGTAACCATGCATGGATTGCTGCAGAAAGGAACATTTTTTATATTATTTTTGTCCTAGATGCAAGCGGAATTGCAAGAAAAAGGTGAATACAAGCCAAAAACTTGTCCTAGTCGGAAGCTGTCACGAATGTTATGGGAAGATAAAATTTGAGTGGTCACTGTTCAGGTACAACTCTCTAAGTGCTGAAGACAACGACGAAAGCAATCAGACATTGATTCCGAGTGACCAACTTCAGGTCAAACTTGCTACCAAAATAGATTCCCTCAATTTGGTGGTGAAACCAAACCAACTTTCGAAAGAAACCAAGTATTCCTTCAGATTCCGAGCTTATCGTTCGTCAAGTTTATTTGGCGAGACTAGTTTTATCTTCATCACCAACAAACCGCCAATAAACGGTAAGAGAAATAAACACGTGACTTCATCAACCTGATATTTCTTGTACTAATATTTCCTTTTTATTTGTAAAAACGTGGTTAACAATTACAAAAAGAAAGCGCTCGTCTAGTTGAGTGATCAGGAAAAATTTTGAGTCATTTACGGGAATCGAACCCGCAACTCCTTGATTACCGGTCAGGGTTGCGGGTTCAATTCCCTTCAGTGGCTCAGAATTTTTTCCGATCACTTAACTAGAGTAGCGCTTTCTTTTCGTATTCATATAACCAATTTACAAACATCTACACGAATCATTTGTGGTTAACAATTAGAATAAATCCTTTAGCAGTAAAGAACAATTTTTTTGCGTATGTAAATTTCAAGCTATTCTAGAGTGTCCCTTATTTTCTTTTAGTTAATTGTGCTGTTTAATTACTGTTTGGAGTAGTTGGCATAAAGCTCTTTTTCCACGGGAAAACTTGAGCTTTGCACACTCTGTTATCAGCAGAACCAGTCTCCATCGGCCATCGGTGGTCATCAGATAGTAAGAGAGAGATGGCCTGGGGAACACTCGCAAGAAGTCTTCCTGAAAGGAGAAAATGGCCATAGCATTTTTTAATTCTGTCAGTTTCAAAGTCATTTTAATTCCCTTGCCACTTGAATTCTTGGGAGAAGGGAACGGGGCTAATGGATTAAAACTATGAAAGCAAGAGGTTTTTTCGGAACAAAATGTTCACATGTTTATAATGGCAATTGAATTGAATCGAATGCAATTCAGTCTGAAACCATACGCGTTATTTCAAAATCAAATGAGCGTGTAGAGCAAATTTGATCTGAAGTCACAAGTATGATACCAGAATAACACAACACGGACTTCTATTTCTCTTATTATACCCGTTTTGAAATAACACAGCTACAACAGAAAATCAAAACCGATGTTTCGTCGGAACCAGAAGAATTATGACATTAGTTTTCATGGTCAAAAAATCATCTGGCCAAAACTCGTTATACGATGAAAATAAAGGCATTCAAAAATTTTATTTAGATCAGTCAGTTTTCTTCCAACTAAGGAAAAATTCTGTCTAAACAATCAGTTCAATCCTTATCATTGGATTCTATCCCATATATGTTCTTCATTTCATTGGTAGTTTAGATGGTAAATAGCTTTATCAAACAGTTTTTGAATAAGGAATGATATGTCTTTAGCGCATATTCTTATTCAATATTGACAGAAACCTTCAGCAAAATAAATAAAATACTCAAAAAATTAATACAAGTGACCTTTTTCTACAAACAGGTCATCATTTATTTCTCACTGAAAGTAGTTAGGTTGGTCGACCCTTTTGTAGTTGGAAAATAAGGATCTTGCATGGGCAACAAAGATTGCAACCACTTCTGCTAGAGCTGTGCTTCTTATCTCTTTTTTCTGCTGCTTGATCGGCCAAAGCAGTACGGTTCTGAAATCTCATTGGCTGTTTCATGTTAGTGCTTGCTCATGAATGGCTGAAGAAAGACGCGATCGAGAAACTGCTCTGTGCCGATCAGGTTGCACAGTCTGACAGTGATTTCAAAACGGATATGATAAAGAAAAAACCTCTATGAGTTTGACTGATGGATTACAGAAACAAACCAAAATTAAGCTTAATTATGCAGCGACAAATTTGATGAAAGTATATCGGCGAAAGGTTTCTAAAGCTTGATACAAAAACGGTTTAGCGGATTAAATCTGAAGTAGTGTGGCCTGCTACCTAACTCAACCCTTCATTAACTTGTCCGAAAAACTTGAGAACTCTTAGACGTCGATCAGCTGCTACCATGAGCATCTGAGTGCAAGCTAACATCAATGCTATAGATCTAGCATAAATTGTCTTCTTTAGAACATTTATTCGTTTCGAGTCGTAGTACTAGTCGAGGGCAAGGATTTAAGGATGGACTGTTTTTAATGTTTGATGACTTGGCACAGAAGTTTAACGAAGTGGCTTTCATAAATTAAAAACATTTGGAAAACAATTTTGAGGGATTGTATTGCATTTTTTAAAAAGAGGTGTGGTTTATCATGTGGTGTGTTTTGTCCAATAACGATACATTCTCTCACTTAATTGATTAGCATAAGTGAATTATAGTAAAACCCAGTTCACTAGTATGTCATGTTAAGTTTAAAATGTTTTTAAAACATACCTATAAGGTGGCATTCCTCATTATAGGCAACTGCTCCGTGAGTCCCTCAAAAGGAGAAGCTATTTTGGAGAAATTCCATTTTAGTTGTACCGGCTGGGTCGACCGAGAGCTTCCTCTCTCATACGAGTACGGATACTTTTACAGAGGTCAACCGTCTACGTTCCACGTTGACAGCAGTTCTGAAACGTCAGCGGTTATGCCCATGGGACTTGATGACAATTTTGCTTTAAAATTATTTTTAAGAGTTATTGACAATCTTGGGGATTACATCTCAAAGGAAATCACTATCGAGGTATCTAGGAAACGTTTATAGCAATTCGGGTTATTGCTGTAAGAACTAGCTATTAAAATATTCCTCTTCATAGTTGAATACTTGTAAAGGGGCATAATCTACAAGTAATTAATATGTCAGCGTGCATGTTTCAAATATTTTAAAAAACGCAATCAAGCACCTGGCTGCTAAATGTATAAGTTATCTTTAATAAACGATCTCAACAATATGTCTCCTATGATTTATTTATGTACATACTAACTAAGTAAAATTTCTGAGGCGATTGAAGAGTTTCTGTTTCTTTCATAGCTGGAGGCTGACCTACCATACTGGCTACAGTCACCTCGCGCAAGGTGATTATAGCCGGTGTGTGATTAAATTTTCAAAATGGCTGCCTCCCGTTTTGTTGATCTTTTGGAAGAAGAGTTTTAAACTCCTTGAAGAAAAACACTTTTCTGAAAAGCAGTAAGGTTACATAACACTTTTCAAAGGTGTGCACTGTTCCTATGACAATTAACGAAAGATAAAACTCCGTATGAAAATGTTTCTGATGTCAGTACGTACGGTTGAGCAAATGACAACTACATTGAAAGTTTTCGAACAAATCTTTGGCAACGACTTTTTTTTTTCTCTCTAACAATAACTTGAGTAATATACTAAAAACTTATTCGCCTCTGGCTCAGTGAATAATATTGTTCACCAGATATTCACTTCGCCTTCGGCAAATAATTGTTTCAAAAATACTGTTTGACAGGTGTTTCCCAAAAATTCTTCTGGTGCCGGAGACTACGAGAGTATGATAATCGGGAAAGATAGTATGCTGCAAAACGCGATCCAATCTGGGGACCTAAGCTCCGCCAATCAGTGGGTTTCTTCAGTCAGTTCTGTATTGAACTTTATGGCGATAAACGGCAGCGACGATTCTGAGAGAAATTTAACTGATGCAGAAGCAAAAAAGAAAGACGAGGACGCAGCCCAAAGGGAAGAGGTATCTGAAAATCCTGAAATGTGTGTGTGTATATCCTCTTATTTACACTCTTATATCCGCCTCCCGCACCTTCATGGCCAAATATCTCCCGTCTCCCGCCCTTTTTGACATTTCTCCCCTATCCAGATGTTTCTAAGTATCCCGCCTCCAACCCTTGAATTCCCGCATTCCACTCTTTAATATCCCGCTTCCCGTACTCTTCCACAACCCCCCCCCCTCCCATCCTCCGCACTGAAACCAGATGACTGCTGATGGGCAGGATTATTTCACGACGAATGCGAACTTTCCAACCTTTTTGTTTTTTTTTTCCTTTCTGTTTCTTTTTGCTTGATTTTAAACAACTCAATCTCTGGAGGTTTTGAAGTTCGTCAAAACAATTTTACTAAATTGTCTCTCAAACATTTTTCTGGACAAATTAAAACATTGTCTGTTTGTTTTTGCTCCGGACAGTTGCGGAATTCAATGATTACCCAACTCCAGACTATTCCAGTGACGTCATTGTACGGAGTAAAGCAGCTAGCAGGTGCATTCTCAAGGGTCACCGAGACTACAAGTGAGCTTTCCATGGAAGCACAGGTAACCATAACAGCAATATGGAAACAATACTAATGATATTGATGATACTATCTACAAAGATAGTGATAAAGAAAATGACGACGATAGCGATGGCGATGGCGATAACGATAACAATGTAAGAATGATGGTGACGACGACGATGACGATAGCGATGGCGGCAACGATGACGATGGTGATGATGGCAACGATGACAATGGCGATGACGATGACGATGACAACAACGTAACAATGACGATGACGTTGTCGATGGCGATCATGGCAACGATTACGATGGCGATGACGACGACGATGACAACAACGTAACAATGACGATGATGCTGACGATGGCGATGATGGCAACGATGACCATGGCTATGACGATGACAACAACGTAACGATGACGATGACAGCAACGTAACGATGATGATGATGATAACGACAACGATGACGATGGCCATGACGATGAAGACAACCTAGACATTGACTATGACAACGATGATGATGACGACGACACTGACAATGATGATGTCGGTTGCGATGACGTTGACGATAATCAAAATCATAATTAAACAATATTGATGACTGTGATATTGATAACATTTATAATGATAATGGTGTTGGTGATAATGTTGATGATAAGAGCAACAAAAAAAATTACGACAACGGTAACGTTACTGCAATGACAACAATCATAACAGCCACAGCTGCCAAAACAGACCAATCCACGAAAAATGAGTAAAAAGTTAAGAATAAACTTTAATTTTGTTTTATTTGAGATCCTTTGATCATATTCGGATGTTTTCAACTCTATAACCTAAACTATCTTACAAAGTAGAAAATGATTAACAATCTATGTATTCTCTTCCAGTTTTTGATCAAATTTCTTTGTGTTGGTTTGTTTAGGAATTGGCTTTGAACACCTTTGGAGAGCTAACGAAAGTTTTGGAGAATGATAAGTCAGCCAGTTTTGGACAGTTAAAAGAAGGTAGCGGAGAATTGATGAGCTCGATTGGAAATGTCATTGCGGCCTCTGCCGAAGCTGCTAAACTTGACGCTACGGACAGCAAAGGATATATCACTGGCGCAGGGTCGAATGCTACCGAGAAGGTATCAGAAAAGGAAAGGGTAATATCTTCCTTAACTAAATAATTCAAGTAGGTTAAACATTTTTTGTGAAAAAGATTTTTTCAGAATCAAAAACTGAACAACTAAAAAAAATTTCAGTACTAATTTTAATGGCATTAACAAAAAAGTATGACCAATGATAACACTGACGTTAAAAATGCTATCAAAGAAGTCTTCGACGTTTATACACCTAAACTCATAATAAATTCTGATAACCCTCAGTTTGTATCCTGCTTAGAAATATTTCTAGTATAAGCCAGTCTTACCCAGTATAAAGTCGATTTAAGCCATCACACACGCGAGGGAGAGACCGAGGTGGTAGAGAAAAAGACAGTAAACCACTTTGCATACTAAACGATATGTCTTCTTGTATTGGAGCTTGTTTAGCTAACATCCAAAATGTCGAATCGCAAAAATTGACAACAAACTAAAAGCTTCTCTTTCCTAATAAGGTCTTATTTTTCCCTTTATAAGAGGAGGTGTATTTCCCGTTTTTTCTTTCGTAAGGTCTTTAATATGTATAATGTTACTAGTTCATCTAGTAGCGTATGGGTGTGTGTGACGGAGGATGGGGGACGGGGGTCACAAAGGCAATGCCAACTTCTCCCTTCCAGGACGGCTTATGACTCGCCTGAATTTTGTCTAGAAGTCAAACTTTACCATGCCAGGCTTTTGGACGACAAGCTGGTACCACACCACACAATTGTATTTGCTCGCAAATCTTCCCCCTGTGTTGTGCAAGTGTTTATTCGTGTCTGCTGTTATTAGCAGGTATTAGTATTTACAAAAGCAACCAATATCCATTTTTGCGTGTTCTGATTGGCTCCCGTATCTCACAATATCCATGACTATTAGTTGATTTTGAGGCGGTAGTCAAAATGGCGTCACGTTACCCGTAAGTTATAGACGGGGAAATGAATGTTTTAAACGAAGAACCATTCCAGAAATCACGAAGAGGACAACAAGATTTGGCTTTTTAGTTTTAATTGTTAGGCCAAAAACTTTCTTTAAAAATCTGCTTAAAATCCACGACATTTATGTTCCCAAAAAATCCTGAAGAATGTGAACAAAACTCTAGCTAATGTACACGAAGCGCGCGTGCTAGAAATAGAAAAAAACTTAAATTTTGTCATTTCTTTGTAAAATGAAGTGCATTTTATCAATATCTTCTGGTAAATACTAAAACAACTATCCCCCTTAGGGTCGGTGTCTAGCTCTAGATATATATGCACTGCTATTCACCTCCCCTTCTGGGGATAGTTGTTAATTGCAAAAACGATACATTTCTTCTCTTCTTTTTGCATGAGCTGAAATTTATAGATATGACTCAAAACTGACGAGTGAACTCTTGCTTTTCACGATTTGTCTAGAGATACCAAACACAAAAGACGCTAACGAAGCGGCCATTTTAGTGTCCTAAACCAAAGAAATCATCAAAATTATTTTGTTCAAGGACACCAACATGTCCGCTATGACGTCAGGTGAAAAGGAAGACAATCACGTTACACAAATTGTTTTACTTAATTCAACGAACTACACATATTCTTAAATATCCGCCCATAAAGCTAAATAGCTTCTGTATTATCTAGGGCCGGTTACTATCAATGGAAGCGCAGAAATTGGTGAAGAATATAAGCGACATGTTTCTCGCCAACTTAGTTGCAGGCGAAGAACCTGTGACAATAAAATCTCTCAACCTGAACATTTCGGTAGAAAAAAAGTTTCTTCAAGACCTCGGAAACTCAGGAATGTCGGATTCAGATGACGAGGCATCCTTTGCACTTCCTAGTATAAAAGATATGGGCTTAGCATTTGACGAGAATAGTACCTCACGATTTGAAGCAGTGGACACAGAGGCGAGTTATATAGCAGTTTGTATATATCATTATCGTTTCACACACTCAAGTTTCTCCCATCCTATATAGCCATCAACCCTGATGATCATTGTTGCTTCTATTTAGGAGAGTTTCAACCAAAACTATCAATTAGTCAACTGTTATTTGATTAGTGGTTGAGACAAAAGTTTCTTGTTTAAGGTCCTGAAGGTTTTAGATTTGAAAAGGTTGTTTGTAAACATTATGTCAGCTAAAATCCGCCTTTTCCTACATAAAGGAGTTATAAGTAGGTACAAAAGTGTGTATGTCATGAAAAGCTCTTGCATTAGTTGTTTTGGAATTGATCGCATCAGGGGGGAGGGGTAAGTACAGTATGGTAAAGTAAGTGCCCAGGAATATGTGCACTCATAGAAGGCGGAAATATATGGTCGAGTAACTGCCTGTGATTACGTGTATACCACGAGAAGTGGAATATGAATGAGTACATTGCCTGTCAATGCGTGTGTACCGGGGGAAGTAGAATATGGTTTATTACGTGCCTGTGATACGTGTGTACCGGGGAAAGTGGAATATGGCTCATTACTTACCTGTGATTACATGTATACCACGGGAAAAGGAATATGAATGAGTACGTGTCTGTGAATGCGTGTGTACCCGGAGGAAGTGGAATATGGTTGAGTACGTGCCTGTAAATATGTGTATATTGGGGAGAGTGAATTACGTGCCTATGAATGCTCGTCGAGGAGGGACGTAGAATAAGTGCTTGTGAGTATGTGTGTTTTCCTGTAGCTTCGATAAATTTGACTGTTTGTGTTAACCATCACCATTAGATGACGTCATACAAAACAAACCCCTTCTCCTGGGATAACACAAGCTCCAGTATCCAATCCACGGTCATAAGCCTCATTCTGGCAAATGCCTCCGGCGAAGCAATGGACACCTCAAATTTCAGCAGCCCCGTCAGCCTCTTTGTTCCGCGCCTCAACGTCAAAAGGGACGCCCCACAGCAATTCAACGTGCGGCCCTTAGGGGGCGATGAATACATGCAGTATCACTCGATAGAAATAGCCTCTCTCGATAACTCAATGCATTTTAACATTCATCCTTTAAACAAATCAGTGACTTTAAAAGTGTTTTTATTGTACAAGGAGCGGCCTACAGTAGATAATTTTGATTATAATTGGACGGTTCCAGATTATAGCAGTTGTTCTTTGAAGAATCGGACTCGCGCAGAACAGGTGAACGTCACAGAGAATGGGACAAGCAGTGTTAATAAGGTCGAATATACAGAACTAAAGAGGCATTGCGATTACGATCCGCATACGGCGTTTCTCTCGAACTCGAAGATTACTAAGTTGGGGCTATATTATCTTGGTAAGCCCAAATTGGTTGTCATAGATTAACATTATTTATCAGTTCCCGATACTCAAAGGAAAAGTATGTAAGCTGAGAGCTGGTTCTGTTATTATTAATCTTGGAGCCGCTACTTTTGAGTTAATGTTAAATCTATCGGCCCCAGCCCACTTTCAAACATCTATTTCCTCTTTACATAATATAATATTTAGTAAATAAACCCCTTCCGGCGGCTGGTATATCTGAGGATAATGTCCGCGGCTGATAGATTGTCCGAAAAATGAACAGTTGGCCGAGAAGCGAGGCTTCGAGGGCAACTGAGAAATTTTGAGGAAAAAATCTATCAGCCAAGGACATTATCCTCCGATATACCAGTGAGCCAAAAAAGGGTTTATTTATTTTATAACCCTCCCAATGATTCTTTCCTCGAAAGAATCCTCTTCTCCACACTAACTGAAGTTGGATATCCAAGTGTAAACTCTCAGTTTTAAGCTTAAGATGTTTTACAGATTTTTAGAGACTTGATAGGTTTAGTTAAGCTTGTTACTGAAACTGTTGTTTACAGCGTATTTTATCGGCATTTTAAAAAACTCGGCGAAACGATTAACTTCCTTGTCCATCAATTTAAACTTGTTCAAAAATTTGAAAAATAACGTTTTTTGTTTTGATTAAAAATGGCCGACATAATCGCAGGGCAGTTGTCAAATTTGAAGGGGTATATTTGCTGATGACCTACTTCCAATTTTGTACCACGTAATGCGTTTTATCCAATGAAATTGCACAAAAATTATTGGATGGGTTATAAATAGAGGATAATACATGGCCGCGAATGAGCGAAGCGAAGACAAAATAAGATAAAATTGGTATCCTCAAGCGGCCATATAGACCCAACCGCGCGCCAGAGCGGAAGTTAATCTCTCTTGTAATTGGTTAATCATGTTAGTAACCATGGCGACACCATTATTCTCACACGTAAAAGACAAAAATAGTATTTTCACTACGCGCGATGAAGACATGATTTTTAGTAAAAAGAAAAAACTCTTATTTTATCGATATCTTTTTGCTGATGAGAAAATAGGAATTGATCAAAGACAGCAAACTTTGAAATGAAAAGCAAAGTTCTCCTAAAACTGTTAACATGACAAATGTGGTTTCTAGTTGGGAGAATTTAGTAATAAAATGTTTGGCGTATTCGGGCCGGGGCTGTAAGGGTGGATTAGTTTTGAGTAACCGAAGCCCAATTTCTTGATATCCTTTTTTAATCTTTACAGCAGCTGTCTAACTAGTCGTAATATTTGTTTGCGTTTTATAAGAATACAAATCACGATAGTTTGGTACATTCATTTCTACATTTCGTCTCGAAATCGTGGCGCTGTTGGCGGGATCGAATGACATAACTACTCAAGTTACAAAATGGCCATATCCTTTCTTTTGAGTTTACTCACTCAATGTTAACTTTTAAGCAACCGTGCCAGATTTTATTATTTCCTTGTGATTTCTAAAGCCCCCTTTAAACTAGTTCTGTTCGACACAAAACCTGTTTTAACATACGCTGCTTTGTAGTATTAGTTTGTAAATAGTGTATCCTGTTAAACAAAAATTTTGATTTTTCAGTTCTTTTCGCAAAAATTTAGTGATGTAATTTCTTACTCTTTTTATTCGTTAATAATTGCGAGATTTCATTTGCCATGTGTTGCTAACTATAAACATTCAGCAGAATTGAAATTGACCATATATGGCAATTACCGAACTTTTCAATTTCATGCACTCCCTAAAATCGCCATAGACAAAAGACGGAGCGGCCATGTTGGTGTCCTAAAACAAAATAAATCATCAAAATTATTTTGTTCAAGGACACCAACATGGCCGCTGTGACGTCAGGTGAAAACAAAACATATGAAAACGAAATTCTCCTTAGCTGTTAGCTTGAAAAGTATGGGTTCTTCATGGGAGAATTTAACAAGAATGAGGTGTTAGATGCTAACAAATTTGTAGGACTAAAAGAGTAACGCGTTTCTCTTATCCCTCCAAGGTGTATATTACAAAGAGCCTAAACCAATCCCTGAGGACAACTCACGGTCTCGCCGCGAGGTGCCTTGTGGGAAGCATTCTGGGAAACGCTCAAAAAGGTCCCTGTGTGTCATCATACCGTCGCCCCCACCTCAGCCGACAACAAACCCTAAATACGGGTCAGGGGGTTACCAATGGACAATGTCCCCGGACATGGATTTCAACGGCAATGTGTACAACAAAAATGAAACGCAGCAATACACAATGAACTTTTATCAGTCCAACTGCTTGTTCTGGGATAAAAATAACGAGACGTGGTTAAACAAAGGCTGCGAGGTAGATAAATTTTAATATCAGTGTAACATTTAAACAAAATCCCCCAAAATGGAACGGAGTTTGAGTACCAGAATGCTTCGCGCCCACTCCATACTGCTGATACTTGGTTATTGCATGGTTGATATACTGGTTAATCAAAAAAAGTGTAACAAAACTCAAAAGAGAAATACAAAGAATCTACAAAGATGCTTTGTTTTCTGTTGAATGAACCGTGACCGTGCATATTTTTTGTTTCAGGTTTTAGTGAGAATGTTTTGACTAGCTATTTATTGAATTGCTGTTTTCTGCACGTTTTGAGCACGGTCAAGAACAGAAAATAAAAGAAAAAGGCGAACAAAGACAAACAACATTTATTGGCTATACGCTTATGCGCCGTTGTTCAGGGAGTAGTTTTCAGAACTCCCAGTTTTAGAACAGGGTTTGTAATCACGGACATTTTTGTCAAGAATAGGGTATAAAATCTTGCGACATTTACAAACTGTTTTGTACATAGTACAAAAATTGAAATGAGCTTAAATGTCACTGTTTGAAGTAAACATCCGAATAATGTCGAAAGGATAGAAGTTCTTTGCTACTTCCTTGCGCACTATTTTTATTCATGATTATAGTTTAAGATTGGGGTTACTAATTTAGAATAGGATATCAAAACCAAACCATTTCTAGTTTAGAATAAGGGCAGGTTTGGGAAGGTTCAGCAGCAGGCCTCCACCAAAAGTTCTAAGGAGTAGCCCCCCCCCCCCTCCCCCCCGAGGCGCTTACAA
>JAOBRD020000015.1:0-39488 GCA_027575215.2 Hydrozoanthus sils
AAGACAAATCAATTGACTCACCATGAAAACATCGAACTCGTCCAAGCACCTGAATGGCGACTCCATGGCTTCCCACAAAGCCACGATGAAGGAAACTGTCGTGAACGAACGCTCTCCGCCTGATAACGATCTTGTATCTTTGGCCATTTTCTTGTTTCCTTGATCCACGTTCACCTAAGCATAACAGACTAATATAAGTAATGATAGTTGGGTTAAGCGCAGTTTCTGATGTAATTCTATGTAGAACATTTTTAAATTTAAGTCATTTTTATATTTGATAGATTTTAGTGAATAGGCGAAAAACAATTCGTCAATAGTATGACAGTCTCAAAATAATTTCATGAAGGTAATAATCTCATAAACCTTATAATCTTAAATTCGCGCTTCATGAAGTTAATCCGAATATACAATTCGCGGAAATTTTCTAAGCGCGTTAATTTCGACAAACTGGATCATGTGTGCTATAGCCCATGTCGGTCGACATATCGACCGATACGTCGGCCGATATGTCGACCAATATTCGGCCGGTATGTCGACAGATACTCGGCCGATAGTCAATCGATACTCGACCAACACCTGTATCGAGCGACATCAAATGTTGCCCACCGGCACTCGGCCGACATATCACCAATACACCACCGATAAAATATAAAAGTTATATAAAATGGATGATACAAAACACCTAGTTTCACGAAAAGGGTAAATGATCTGCACAGACGTTCTGGTTGTATGAGAGCCTCATACTCACGGCATACTCAGACTTTGTTAGTATGGCTCACTTTAAGTACTGTTCGATCTGTTGTAATTATACACTTAGAAATATAAAAGAGATAAAACTTGTTTACATTAGCTTAATTTATGTTAATCAAATGGTGATAAAAAATGAAAATTAATGGGATACTTAAGCATTATCTAAATATTATAAAACTTTTTTTACTGTCCTTATAACTTCTGGTAAGCTGTTGTAGGTCTTGGCGCCACCAAATGAGAATGAGCGTTTGTCCGATTTCCAGGCTAAATTTCGGCAGGTCTAATCGGGATTTGTTTCGGTGGAGCTTGTCCATACATCTCTCCTTGTTGCATGCGCACTATCGTCACGTTGTTCATGAAGAGTTTGTGTCGGGCGCAGATATCCTGTCATAATTTCGGCCAAGTACTATTAACTATTCTACAGGCAGTGTTGCCCTATACAGTAGGGCAGTTAAGTCTGTATGGTGGTTTTTCCAGTCGTTTCAAATTCTTTTTGACACAAAGCACCGGACGCCGCCTCGCGCTTTTCGTATGATACACAATTCTAAGGTTAAGGGAAGAAAGTATGACATAATTCTAAAAAATGAAATGATTTAATACCCAAAATAACGTTTTATCACTTGTCATGGGTTTCGCAAGACTTTAATGATTGGAAACTGTATGAAAAGAAATAGTGATCAAATACAGTTTGTCTCTGAGCTGTAATTGCTCTTTGTATTCTCCAATAAGTATAATGATCAATCCAAATCATTATGCAATAGTTATACACATCCAGGCTATATAAAACTTATGACTTTTGCAAAGTGCATACACCGGATTATTAGTAGTATACGGTTTGTTATTAAAGACAGAAATGATTGGTATACTTGGAAGGGATTAACTCAGCAATCAAATTTAGACCATCACTTCTGCTATGAAATAACGACACTATACCAATTGAGAAAAACCACCGATACACCACTGAGTATTGGCCGAGTATCGTGTGTCTGTGTGATGAATTGTTTCGTATAACCAGAGGGATGTCATTCCAATTTTTTTGCAGCTGAAAATCAATGTGAAAATTGATCATATTTTGTGTTTGTCTTACGGATACAGAATTTTTGTCAGCTTTTGAACTAGTGTTATATCTATGACTTATTGGTTTGATGAAGTCATCAAGTGTTCATTCAGCTAATAAATTGTATTAAACTACATTTTTTTTGTTATCTATTGCTTCTGTTGTCGTTGTACCTGTATAATAAGTGCTTCCTTATCATGTTTAAACGTCATTTTCCCTCTGTAGCCTCGCTCGGCAAGCATCATCCCAAAAAAGGAATTCATCCTGATTGCGATTGACTTGCGATAGTATACAAAAGATTTCGCCCTCTCAAACATGATGTCCTCCAGACGCTAAAATAATACAAAAATGATTTCAATTGCTGGTATAACATGTTACCACCGCTAGAAGTTGTTTTAGTTTCACTCCATGATTATTTTCTGTTGAAGTAGTTACATCCAGGTACTCCTGGTCTCTCCTACCTAAGGAAACCAATCAAGTTGCTACCGCTTTAAAATCAGCTATCGTCATTCTCACCTTATTGAGGAAATCCGCTCAAATACCAACACCTCAAAACAGGTGGTGTTTCGATGTTTTAATAATTTCAATTTTTTTCGCATAAGGACGTTTAACCGTAGACCAAGTCTTTCGATCTCCTCTCGGGGGAATTAAAAGAACCCACAGCACTTGTCGACAAAGAGAAGGGTGATCCCGGTGTTGTGGTCTGTCTCTTCTACTAACTGAGGGCAACTCTTACTGAACATTATTGTTGGCCGTATATAGCGGACTATCTAAAACACTCAATACCAAAGTCAACTGTAAACCAATGTAAAGCGCCTTTGAGCACATACATATGGAAAAGGCACTTAATAAATGCTAAACGTTATTGTTTTTTTCCCCGATAACAGAATCCTTTTCTTGTTATTGGTTAAAGATCATTTTTTGATTCCCATAAAGCCTTTTATGACCGAAAACAACAGTTTTACCTATTCTTATATTTACATTTACAAAACAAATTCAATTTGAGAAAAAAAAAATTGTGGTTTTTCCCCAAACTGAAGTACTTTTGGCTCAGTCGGCAAAAATCTCCGACTGCCAACCGTGAGGCCCTGGGTTCGATCCTCGGCCATGTCGAGGGTTGAACATTTGTGCGGCCTTCTTTTGCCACAGCGTCCCTGGACAGGGACGTTACGGGGATCTAGAATAACCCTAACATTTGTCGATAAGAGTAGGGTTGCGACTCGGTGTTTTGTTGGTTTGACAAAGAAGAGCCACCTTAGTGGAGTGTCAGTAAAACCCATATTAATTCTATTATTATTATTATTACTATTATTATTATTATTATTATGGTTATCATTATAAATATCATTATCATAATGATATGATAAGTGGGTTTTCATGTACAATATTACCCTACCTTGTAGTATTTCTTCAGATTTTTCATTCTCTTACTGATGTTTTCATACTTTTTCTTCGCTTCATAATACTCTCGCGTTATCTCCTCGTGGTTACCACGCCTAAAGTAAGAAATATTAGATGAAACACACGGCTACGATCGACACTAATAATAACAATAATAATAAAACCCGTTCTATTTCAGCTTTCCATAAGATGGCTCTTCATCTGAAATATTTCGGTATAAATATAATAAATAAATGTTTAGATATATAAATATATATACAATGTTATTTTATTAAAGGATAAAAAAAACTACAATAGGATATTATATGAAAGTTAAAAATCTGGGGTATATAAATTATCTTATGTACATATTAGCAAGTGATTTTTGACTTTGGAAGAAAAACGTGTAAAATCAGATTCAGAGTGAATGTCTGCCGGAAGAGAGTTAAAAAGCTTCGCTGCCGAGTCCTGGAATGTTCCTGTTTCCATCGGAATAAATATACTATGGGCTGCGCTTGAGCGTAAATTACGCGTGTTAGGCTGGACTTTGAGTGCAAGATATTTAAGCACTACAAAATAAGATGATTTTCTAAAAACTGATACAGACGAGTTCTGAGTGATTTGTGGCAACTATGAACATTTACTTAAGCTAAATTCTTTCTGGAGCCAAGTGACTCGTAGGGACGGCGCTTATCTCCAGTTTCTGTAGTGTTAAGTGGATGAGAATCTTTGAATCCCCCTGGACAGGACGCTATTCCATCACAGGTTATTCCCCAGCAGAGGCTGGTACTCATTTATACAGCTGAGTCGACTGCGGGAACAAGTCGGGTAAAGTGTCTTGCTGAAGGACACAACACAGTGGTCTGACCGGGGCTTGAACTCGCGACCCTAGGCTTACAAGTCGAGCAAGGTAAACGCTCGTCCGCACTGCCTTGTATTGATAGACACACAATTGTGATGATGAAGTTGACAATGATGTAAAGAGCAGTGGCAATCATATGTTGCTTTAGATGATGAAATGAACTGTGAAGAATGTTTGGATAATAAGTTCAATGATGATACTCGCAATAATAGAGTTGATCACAAAGAGGATTTTATGATGATATCAACGCATGGTTGCAATAGCAAAGGTGATGAATGTTGAGACGGTATAAATGTGGGGACGGTGATCAAAATACCTGAGTTGATAATAAAGTTTTATTACGATGTATAGTAGATAAATGATAATGACAGTGATGATGATTACTACGCAGGTCAGATACGATGACAGAGTAATATTCAGCTATATTAATAATAATAATAACGATATCAATCTTTAAGTACGGAAAATAAATCACTTACTAAAATGAAATGATCATCGTTTTTTTTGGTGAGAATCGGTCGTTTCGATAAAACTTCATAAAGTTTTTCATTTTTTGCCCCGTCTGAGCTTAACATGCACCGACAAAAATGTCGACGACGACGTTGCAAAAAATTCACTTCTTGCTTTCCCTTTTTGATCACGTATAGCCAGTTTGCTTTCTCTTTTGTCCGAGTTGCGCTTTCTGAACAGAAAAAGATGAAAAGGTTTTTCTTTAAGGTAAATCAAAATTTTCTGTGAACGTTCTCCTAGACGCAAAAACTTCAAAACTGAGTTTTCAAGTGTTGTTTTCAACACGACAGCGTGCAGGTGACTAGCACGGTGCATTCCAACGTGCGGCTTTTATATTCACTATTGTTTTCTGCTGTTGTCAACGGCATTGCCATTCTCGCAGTATAAAAATATATGCACGATTTCTTAGAGGTCTAGTTTTTTTGAAGCTGCAGGTCTTTTAAGATGTATTGTTCATTCGAGCTTACTTAACTTGTTTAAACAACTAATAATTGTGCTGGCTCAAGTTCTGATGTGGATGACTGTACTCACCGTCTTTGCTCAGTTCTTATTCTCTTCTGCATCTGGAGGATCTCGCTCTCCAAATTCTTTACAGACCGCCTTCCTGGGTCCACTCGCTCACAGTATTGTCTTGCAAGATGAGTCTTGTGCTGTAACACATAAAGAAACATGTTTGATGGAGTAACTCTGTCAACAAAACCCTAGTTAAAGTTATTGATAACGCGCCCTCGAAAGGTTTTTTTTCCACGCTCATGAATTTTGGTATGGCGTTAATAAATATACAGCTAGTGATTTTTAACAAGCCAACCCTCTGCACAAATGAATGACTATTTTGGGTTAATAACTAGCAAAAGGTGTAAAACGTTAGCAAGACTAATTACTTGAATATTTCTATTCCACATGAATTGCTAAAAAGTTGTCACAAACCTCATCTTTCCGAATTCTACTATTGAGTTCTTTTTCTGCAGTCCTAACGTTGTCCTCTACGATCTTCCGTCGTTCTTCATAATGTTTACGGGCTGCTTTTTTCCCTGCAATGTCACGCTCGATTCTCTGCATTTCATTCTGCGGGTTGAGTCGTACAACATTGGTAAAGTTTGAAGCTTTGATAAGACAAGAAGTTACTGGATTTTGTTGAAAATTGCATAGTTCACCATATAACGCGCGTGCTCATTGGTTAACTACAGTGGGTATTTTTTGTGGAATAGCCACAGTTTGTTAAAAGCAGTATGCTAATTGGATGACAAAGGAGTGTGGTTTTTGTGAGTTTGGTCGTTTACATGAAGTGGCCTCATCAAATGCCTTATCATGACTTTGAGCGCTGCATGCCCTAAACTGATTTGCTGACGAAAAAGACAGCCGAGCGTAGAATTGGCTTTCCTAAAGTGCGCTTGCACTTGACCACCAAATTATTTGAAGAAATAAACTGCTATGCGATTTAAGGAAAATCCATTGCCTGACTCGTGAATTCCACGCTAAATTTCACTAGAGGAATCGATATCGGTTCCTCGCGTGAAGTTTAACATGGAATTCCCTCGTCAGGGAATGGATTTACCTATATAATCATATCCCATTCCAACAAACGCCTGTCGAGTAACCTCTTTTCTCAACCCCTCAAAGCAACAACGAAATCCCCACCTTTGTTTTTAGGGAAACTGAACCCTTAATTCCATCTTTTTTTAAATAAATCCTTAACGTGTTTAATTTTTGTTCTCGTGTCGCGCCGATTTTCCGAGAAATTCTTGTTTGAATGTGCGTGTTTCGGGTCGTAAAGGAACGTTGAGCGTGGGCGCTTGCCAAATTGTCAGCGGTAAACGAATGTAATGCGTTACGTAGGTTAATTGGGAAGCGACTCTCTCCTAAATTTTTTTGTTAATATTACTATTATTAATATGATTATTATTTTCATTATTATTGTTGTATTAATAAGGACAAAGCACCCAGTTCCCAAAGAAACTACACATAGGAACTCCCACAACAATGAAGCTTGTACTCGAGTTGCTTCTTCTGAAACAATCAATATACCTAGAGCAAATCCCCTCAGCTTCCCCCCCCCTCCCCCCACCAGCCACATGTAACAGCTTGCCAGGGGGTCCCTTAATTGCCTGCGCACTCAGAGGAGAACCGACAAAGGTTGAAGGAGAGTACTTTGTGCGCAAGGATGGTCTCATCAGTGGGGAATGCTGTGTACCTTTTCACGATCAAAATGACTTTGCAATTTCTCGGGACCCACTCGTTCACATACTTCCTGTGAAAAGGTTGGGAGAAACTAACAACTCATCTAGAAATTTATCTAGTGGCCTAATCTTTTGTTCTCAAAAGAAAACAACAATGTAATTATAAGGAGATTTCAGATGCTGATAAAGTCTGCTGGCCTGAGTGAAGGGTTAAAAAATTATATAGTAATCTATTTTCATACGGCTAGTAATTACGATAATTCTGAACAGTCGGCTTGACTTAAACAACTAGATCATCCATAATGAGTGATCTAGTTGTTTGCAGCCAGGTCACGTTGGGTTTGCCCAAGGTCCAAATGAAATCCTTCTCTCAGAACTACCAGAGCACTCACTGAGTTTAAAGAGCCGAAGATCATCTTTGTCTCGAGAAAACCCTTCATCTACAGTTTATCACTCATACGTATACAGTTTAGCTAAAGGAAAACTGTTAACTTTCTCTCAAAAACAAGTCGTACAAACATAAATTTTCTTCTGCAGACACAACCACGTGCGTCCCCTGAACACCAACAAGTCCGGAGCTCTACTTCTTTCTAAAGGTTTCTCATTATTATCAATAAGTCTTATCAAAATAAAAAGTAGTGTACCCGAAATGGTTCGGCTTTTTCCAGCAACAACTGAATCTTCTCTTTGTGTTGATCCCTCCTTAGTTGTTGCTTGGTAACAGCATCCCTAGCTTGTTCAAACTCCTCCTTAACAACTTGGCTCTAGGGAGGTACAATATAATACAGATGATTTCGTCTATATTATTGTTAGGTAGCTTAAACTTAGCTTTTCACTTAGCTTTTGTAATTTTCAAGACGACGGCGTGCAGGTGACCAGCACGGTGCATGCCAACATGCACTTATTGTATTCACAATTGTTTTCAACCGTTGTCGTCGACATTGTTGGCCTTGTTGCTTTGGATCGCTGTTATCCTATAATACGCAATGTCATTTCTAAAAATTGACGTCCATATTGTTTATTATTGTTATTGTTATAATTATCATTATCATTATCATTATCATTATCATTATCATTATTGTTATTGTTATTGTTATTATTGTTATTATTATTATTATTAATTATATTTTTATTATTATTATTGTTATTATCATTATTATCATTATTAGTATTATAGGGTTGGTACGCAAATTCGAAGATTGAAATCTCTTGAAATCCTGAGTTATTTCCCTGGCTCAATTTTTTAGGTTAATTGCTCAAATATTGCGTTTATGGCATTGACGAAAACTTCATGACTGCATTTATTGTTCAAGTTGCCTTTATTAACTTGATGGCCGCTTCATGACGTCATCATTAGCTACCGACATGAACTGCCTTACTGGATTAGCTTCATTAATTTCAATTCTGATTAATGACAAAAAAAGGGGAGATGGGAAGAAAGGGGGAAACTTTGAAAATCTTCACGTTACCTCTTCCTCAATTTCTTGCAGCCATTGTGTATAGCTTTTAACTTCCTCTTCCTACAGGAAAAACGAAAGGATTCCTCACATTTAAATAAGAGGAAGGCTTAGCACAACTTAGGAAGTACGATTTGAAATGCAAAAACGTATTAATAAGGTTAGAACTAACTCTTGAAATTGCTTAAACTAAAAATGATTATGGCCTTGGTGTGTCTGACTTGTAACCCAAGGCATATGATTAATACGAACTAAAGATCGTAAGGTTAAACTTTACCGTCCGAGGTTCAGAGCCGGGTTGTTCAAAGGTTGATTAGCAATAATCCTGGGTTAACTTTAAACAAAACCTATTGTTTGCCATGGTAGTTTTGATTAAGAAAGGGCTAATCGTCTTTTGAACAACTCATGATCAGCCCTGCAAGTTAAAAGCTGATCCTTTTAGCCTAAGCCAGAGCATGTAATTTAACGATCAACTAACGCTCGAAACCTCATCTCTATAAACTCCCCACGGTGAAGTTTAACCTTAGAACTTTCAGTCGGACTTATCACGTGTTTAACTTACTCGTTGGCGGCGCAGTGGCCGAGCGGTTAGCGTGTTGACTCGTAATCCTAGGGATGCGAATTTGAGCACCGGTTAGACCACTGTAGTGTGTCCTTGAGCAAGACACTTTAACTGATTTTGTTCCAGTCGACTCAGCTGTATAAATGAGTACCAGTTCTACTAGGGGCTAACCTGCGATGGATTAGTGTCCTGTCCAGGGGCAGTCAGAAACTCTCATCCGCTCAGCACTACGGAAACCGGAGATAACAGCTGGTCTAATGAGCCAATTGGCTGGAGAAAGGATTTAATTTTTTTTCCTTACTCGCCCACGCACACAGCTACCGCATGTTATAAACCCTAAGGTTGCGATTTCGAGCTCAAGCCAGGCTTCTTTGGTAATTGAAAAATATACAGCACTTGCCAGTTTCTCAAGTGATGTAGTTTGAGTTCGACGAAAATCTAGCAAAATATTTTGATATATGAAACATTTTGAAACTCTCGCCAAAAGTAACTTAAGTCCAGCTTTGCAAAAAAAAAAATAAACGCTCAGACCGATTATCATGGTCCAACTAATGGTCGTGCACAGCGGCTTGAATACCCATTACCAGCTTTTAGCTGTTTCTGTAACTATAGGTTTTTACAGGGTGTGGCTGTTAACCCTACGCTAAACCCCCAAGCTGTGGGAAGAACCTTCCGAAGCCAGAGCCTTCGTTGAAACAGCTCTCAGTGTTCACGGATGAACCCCCCTCCCCCCCCCCACACACACCCACACACAATCATATACACGCACAAACCAGAACAAGGTATCAGCCCATGGAGGGGTTAATGCCCATTGGTTAACTATTTTCTTAAGAGGCTTACAATGCACTTACCAGGATCGTGATATCTGGTAGCTGTTCCTCCTCGTCGTTTTCAACTTCATCGATTTCCTGCAAGACACAAGTAAAGTCGTTTACACATTTCTCTCAGCGTAGAAGCTAAATCCTTCCTCGAGCCTTCGTAACGCTTTTTAGGCCGGTGATTATCTCCGTGGTTTCAGTAGTGTTAAGAGGATGAGTCTGATTTCCCCTGGACGGGACACAAGGGCCTAGAATAATGGAGGGTCAACGGACAATGTCCGGCAAGAATCGTGACTTGACCGATCAAAATATTCCATTGCCGGTCACATTGACCGGTCACGCACATTCCACTTTTTTTTAAAAACTGTAACTTCTTCAATAAACTGTTGCTGAGATCATTAAATAGATATCACCGTCGTTGATCTGTACTACATATAATTTGTTACAGTACTCCGGCATCAAATGGCTAATAAACTGGTGTTCTGCGTGTTCACTTTTTAAAAAACATGTTATTTTGTTGACAAAAAGCTTTTTATAAGCAGTTTAGAGTGCATTATCGACAACGTTTTTACTGTATATTTGATATTTTTAGGTTTATATTGTCATTACCCTATGATTTTTTTTACACAATTTTGACCGGCCAAAAACGAGACATGCATGTCCGAAGTCCTGCCAGGGTAAGAACTTTTTCTTATTTCCGTGTGGGCCCATCTCCTTTCTAGGGCTAATCTCAGGGAGACATGATATATTCCTACAATTTTTACACTCCTTAGAGCTCTCGAATTTATTATTATAAAACATTAACAACTTACATAATATAACTTATATATGACATGCTCTTATTGGCTAATAGGTGAAGTTCTTGAAATCAATATTTTAGAATAGAAATAAAACAAAACCACCTTATTTGCACAGGCTAATGCAAACCGAGATGATTTTGGAACATGCCTTGGATTCCTTAAGTATGAAAACACAGTAGCTTACTTTTGATTCATAAACCACGACAAGTTATGTTTTCTTATATAAAAGAAACAATCAGACAATCCTTTTCCTTGACAGGTCCTGCTAAAGGCCGCTACACACGAGCCAATTTTTTGTCGCGATCGAAGCACCCGATTTTTCGAAGCGGACAAAAAAAAACGGCCTGTGTGTGGTAGTTCCAGACAAGTTTCAGGTAAGATTTTTTGTCGGGAACAGAGATCGTGCATGTTTGATCTAAAACGACCGTTGATCTAAAACGGTCGGCCGATAAAAAAATCGATACGTGTGTGGTTTGACTAATCGCAGAGCTGAATACATCAAGTGAGGAGATTAAAGATGGCGACAACAGTCGTATTAGCGTAGGTGAGGAAGTTGTAGTTTCAGAAGATAAAATTAGTCAAAATAATAATGGTGACTTTAAGGACTTTAGAAAAAGAAGATCTAGCCCAAGCGTTGCAAGCGAGGCCATGTCCTGACGATATTACCTCAAACGACTTCAGCAATAGAAACAAGAAAGCAAAAGCATGGGCTGAAATTACGAATCATGATAGTTTCCGTCTTCACAAGTTGACAGGCAGAGCGACAGCGAAAGGATCACGTTCCGTTGCCATGGCAGCCCACGACAAAAAATCGGTACGTGTGCCTGGCAGCTTTTATTTCCGGACAAATTATCGACGTCAAAAAATCGGGAGCTTCGCGACAAAAATGGGTTCGTTTATAGCGGCGTTAAAACATAACAAACACATCTTGTGCTTACTTCCATAATCTTGTTTACTTCTTCTTGTTCTTTCAATGCTTTGTTCTTCGCTCTCGAAAGTTCTCTCTGAGAAAAGCAAAAAAAGTAAAAACAATAAGATTCAAAATCTTAGATGAAAATTTTCCTAAAAACAGCTGAGTACATCCCTGAACTCAATTTCCTCTTCTCAAGTCAATTAATAATTCGTAAACTAATTAAGAAACCCTGTAAAACAAGAGTTCTAAAAATACACGTGTTTCAACCATTTCGAAATACCTCTGCAAAATGTTTCTAAGGGGCCAACCAGTAGAAAAGTGATAGGGGGTGGGGAAAATGCAAAAAAAAATAATAATAATAAAATTTCGCACAGGCAACAACGACTAAAAAACATTTCTTATATTCTGAAATCTAAAAATCCTGTTATGCTTCTCGATCAATAGCTCTGGCGCATGGCACGAAAGTCGGTGGATTGAAACATTTTTACTATAAAATAGAAACACCAAAATGAGTGTGTACACATTTCAAGATTTCAATAAAATTTAATATAAAACATGCAACTTTGTTTGATATCGATTGCATAAATCACAAGCTATCGGCTTTTGGCTTATTATTGCTGGTATATTAAAAATATATGTATTAGGTATTATATAGGTGCTGTATCAATCATTTTAGTTGACTGACTTTTTATATCACTATAGTAACGGAACGATGTAGCTGTAAATAAACGTGAATATTAACAGCGACAAACCAAAGCTGTTTTTAAGCCTGTAGTATTCGTAGCCCCTAAAAAATAAATTTTGAAACTGGGACTGTAACCATTTTAAAAACATAAAGCTTCTAGTTTTACGTCTTGAAACAACTTGTTTACTTTGTGTTGAATATGTTGCACGCGGTGTTACACAAGACTTTTTTTACTCATATTAACGTATCTTTAAATTTTACACACATACAAATTACATATACAAAGTACCAAAATATCTGAGCAAAATAAAACACAGAAGTTGATGTCTTTCTTCATTTGGTAAAGGGAAAAATTCCTGCAGAGCAATTGCTGTAGGGAAAAAAATTCTGCAAACATAATGAGCAGAAAAAAAAATGTGTAACCGGAAAATGGCCCATCCCCCCTCCCCCTCATTTTTCTACTGGTTGGCCCCTTAAACAGGAAGCTCCGGTATAAAAGGCAGTGGTCAGACCATTGATCGGCTCAGCTGCCAATCATCCGCCTTCGAGTTAACATCTAAGATCTGAGCTATATGCACATCAGTGCCAGCTGTATGACGCGTTTTTGAAAAATATAAAAAAACATAAAAATTAAATATAAATTACTTTTCAAAATTTTATAAAGTCTTTTCATGTTTTTCAAACTGTCACTTTCTTTCACTGTAATTTAAAAGTTAGTTTATTTTTACTTCTTATATTTCAATTTCTCCTGTAACTCTACATCTATTTGTTTTTACATTTCCGCTTTTAAACCATTGTAACTTCAAACCATATCTGAAGAAGGCTGGAAGGCTAGTCGAAATATTGTACATGAGAAAAACTTAAATTCTGCGTTGTATTGGCTATTCTTTTTCACTGACACTCCACAAGTGTACGAACACATTTAATGATATTCGATTTACCACATCCATTTGTACAATTACTAGCAATGCACTGCCGTATGAAAGCTTTCAGGTTTTAAAAATTATTTATCTTGATGCTAGAAACCCGCATCTTCTCCAGAAGTAGACTCTGAACAGGCTCTCTGTCCGAGGAAAGGGGAAAATTATATCGAGGGAGAGGGAAAGGGAAGGAGAGAGCCTGTTTAAAGTTCATTAAAAAAGCTGTTCCTCCCCTGATAATCTCGTAGACACTAAGAATTTCAGACGTGTTTCAATTCAAAACCTCGGTAGGGATGACAACTATGTGAACTCTCAACTCCTGCCTTTCGTGTGTGCAACAAGCTACAAGGTTTCTAAACTTCGCTTATACGTTTTGGTTGATAAATTTTGCTTATAAGCTTAACAAAAAACTGTAACCAGCTCGTTTCTGAAACTAAAATCTCCTAATTATTACCGTGTAGCTAAGGAAACGACAACACATGACTGGGGACTAATAAACAGCAAGTTTCTTCCCATTCCAAGTAATAATGTTTATACTGCTTCTATTAGATTTTATTTAGGGACCAATATATGGTACATGCTATATAATAATGTATAGCCTGACTAGTAAAATATATTTAGGAACCAATGGTACATGCGATGTAATAATGTATAGAATGGCTAGTAAAATACATTTAGGGACCCATGGTACAGAAACTCAAAGCTTACAGCAAGGAAGATGAATGTTCTTAGTGAAAACACCGCTCAAACCGTTTTGAGTTGTTGCCGTTTTCGTTTGGAAGTGCTGTTTTATTTATACTTTCCCTCAATTTTTAAGCGGTCACCCTGTTATTAAGGGAGCAAGTTCAGTAATCAATTATCAATGAATCAATTATTAATCAATTAATCAAGATAAAAGTAAATTAATTTTTAAATTTCTCTGTCAAGATACTATTTTTGTCTAACCCTTTAAATGACGTATTGCTAAAGTCTCCCAACTAGGACCCTTACTTTTCATGTTAACAGTTTAGGAGAATTTTGTTTTTTGTCTTCAGCGTTTGCGATATGGTTTGCTATACCTGATCTACTACCATTTCCTCATTACCAAACGTTTTATACTGTATGAGTAAGGCAAGGAGAAGTAAGATATTGATGAACTTGCTGGGGCTGAAAGGGTTCAGTCATTGATTACTACCTTGTCCTGCTGCAAGCGGGATTCAATTTCTCTATACTCCTGTTCAAACTGACGTTGTATCGCTTTTCTCTCCTCGACATCCTGCTGCAGCCGCCTATCACACGAACGATAACCAGTAACCTCATGAAGACAGACCTGTTAAAATTCTGATACTCTGAAATAACATTCCACTATTTCACCGGTTCTTGGAAACAAGAGGCAAATATAGTTTCTTGGAAACAAGTCAATCATGTTAAAATGCTGATACTCTGAAATAGCACTCCACTATTTTACTGGTTCTTGGTAACAAGAGTCAATAGTTTCTTGGAAACAAAAGTCAATCATGTTAAAATTCTGATACTGTGAAATAACACTCCACTATTTCACCGGTTCTTGGAAACAAGAGTCAGTTATAAATTCTTGGAAACAAAGGTCAATCATGTTAAAATGCTGATACTCTGAAATAACACTTTTTTAAGTAGTTTAAGTCAATTAAATTTTCTTGTAAACAAGAATCAGCAATGGTTCCTGTTAATTTAAAATCTAACTGAAATGGTTTCAAAGAAATTTGAGTCAATCATTTTTGTATGAAAATTGGGCAAGTTCAGCTTTCTTAGACATAAAAATCGATTTTGTTTTTGTTAAGTAATTAACCATGCGTTTTTTCAGTGAATAAAAACTATTAAAATTGAAGAAACAAAAACAAACACTGACTTTGTTCACATTTTTCTCAAAGTTTCTGTGAATTATAGATTCAGGTTAATGCAGTCTGAATTCGGCACTTTTGACAATTTTGTCTAATTTTTTAAACTATATCAAAGCCCTTGTTTTTAGAACTGTTTTGATTTGCTTCACAATTTACCCTGCCTCTGAGGCAAAATCACATAAGCCAGGAGAGACTTAAAATTGCAAACTAACCTGATCTCGCCCTCAATGTCCTTCTGGAGGTATTGTGGCGCTCTTTGGTATGCGGCATAAGACTTAACTGCTGCTCCGCCAATCAGGTGTTCTCCAGTTGGAGTGAATGCCTAGAATTATAACACTAGTGTTTTAAGAGGATTTCACAACAAAAAGCCGGCCCACCATCGACAAGATGATACTCTTCATCTAGAGAAAATGCAAGCAACAAGACCACAGAGTTCCACATTAGCGTTTTAAGAGGATTTCACAACAAAAAGCTAGCCCAACCTCGACTAGATGATACTCTTCAGCTGGAGAGAATGCAAGTGACAAGGCCACAATGCTCTTCTTAAGTGTTTTTTTTAAGGATTTTAAAACACTAAGCTGGCCCACCACCGACTACCAAATGATACTATTCAGCTGGAGAGAAAGCGGGCAACAAGGATTCAGTGTTTTACGTTAGTGTTTTCAAGAGAATTTTATAACACTTGATTCGTCCACCCCCGACATTGTGCTCAACAAAATGCCTAGAATGTGGGACCTCATTTAGTAAATAAACCCCTTCCGGCGGCAGGTATATTGGAGGATAATGTCCGCGACTGATAGATCGTCCAAAAAATGAACCGTTGGCCGAGAAGCGAAGCTTCGAGGGCAAATCAGAAATTTTGAGGAAAATCCATCAGCCAAGGACATTATATTCTCCGATATACCAGTATAAGCCAAAAAGGGGTTTATTTGTTTTATAACCCTCCCAATATTTTTTTTCTTCGAAAAAACTTTATGTAATTTTCTCTCTTCTGCACGCTTATTGAAGTTGAATGGAATGCAAACTTTCAGTTTTAAGCTTAAGATATTTTACAGAACTTTAGAAACTCGATAGGTTTAGTTAAGCTTGTCGACCTTTTTGTGGTGTTGGGCAATGCTTTTGAATGCAAGCGTTTTTAAATTTCTTCGTTGTTAAACTCGGTGAAACGATTAATTTTCTTGTCTATCAATTTAAACTTGTTCAACATTTGAAAAAAAGAGTTTGTTGTTTTATTTAAAAATGGCCAACACTATCGCAGGGCAGTTATCAAATTGGAAGGGGTATATTCGCCGTTAGCATATACCCAACCAACGAATAGTGATTTTCGCGCGCTCTGATTGGTTCCTTAAACAATGAATATCCAGGATATTCACTGATTAGCGTTCGAGAAAAACAACATGGCGTCGTGATTTCCGAAACCTGTCTTTTAGAAATAAATGATGCAGCTGTTCCCGATAACATAAAAAATCCACATGTAGAGTTTGGTAATTATGCATTTCGAGGAAAATTTTAACAATTGTTTGACTTATGAACAACATTTTCAAATTAAAATAAACAAATTTAAAGTGTCACAACTGAGTTGCCGGCGCGGCGACACGAAGCTGTTTACAATTTTCATGTGTATCTAAATACAAAAAATACCGACTACAAGATACATAGAAATACAAAAACAGTTCATGTTGTAGAGTTATTTTAACAGCAAGGTGGGTTCTTAGCAGAAACAGAAATTTCCACGAACGAACTCAAAACTTTGCAAGAGTTTTATCTCTGCGAGAAAGCGAGGCGGCACAATTTGCTATTACAAAAAAAACACTTACGGAATAATGGGAAGTCCATACTTTTAAAAACTCGTCGAACAAGGCTTGCAACTGTTTTGTTAAAACCCTGAGCAAAATGGTTGAAATTGCACCAACAGTTCATAAAAGACCGCTCACAATGAAAACTCGGAGTGACGAAGCCGGTGAGCTTGGTGGATGTCAACACTCTTCAGCCAAACAACTGCAGCAAACAGCTTGATTCATGAAATCCCTGTTTCTTGGCCATCGGAGACGGGAGTAGCACACAGCCATGAATAAGTATCTGCATGTAAAACGACAGAACTTTCTATCGGAGTGGTCTCATTCATGGCAGCACCGGCACGTTTTAAAATTATCTTTTAAACTGTCAGTTCACCTTCAACTTCAACTCTGGCCCCACATGCGATAAGAAAACTCCAACTCAATCTTGATTTTGGCTCTTTGTTTGCCGTTTCTCAGAACACCCGGACCTTTTTTTTGTAAATTTTAAACTCTGAGCATCTGAAGTTTGAACACAGCAGCGAGCGGAGTTAACACAGCATGTTTATCTCGTTCTTGGCCTCAGTCTCGCGCGTCTTGCAATATGCGCGTAGTAGCTTGGTAAAAACGAATCTTTTTTTTCATCTTTTTTTGAAAAAAGGTAATTTCTCACTGATTCGCTGGTTGGGTATATGCTAACGTAATTATTCACCTCAGTGTAGGTGAAAGGCAAGTATATTCACCTCCACTTACTATTCACCTCTCCTTCTGGGGATAGTTGTTAATTATTATTGCCAGTTCAGTTTTTGATCATTGTTAACGTTAATCATTTTTTATGTTTTGTTTGTTTTACCGAGTGGATTCTGTAAACATGAAGGATCCTAATAAATAAATTCTTTAAAAAAACATTTCAATTTTTCTTAAGCCAATTATATCTAAATGCCAGTACTTTATCATTAACTTCTTTTAGTAATTTTGATCTGCCACAGCCGTGTTAAACTTTTTAGAGCATCTGTTGTAAATATCTCCATTTGTGGCAGATATTTGTGATTGAATTAACGTCAAAACTGTCCAGATCTTTCGGAAAAATTCCAATTTAATTTACCAAACTTCATTACTTTGCTATTTTATCGCTAGCTCTACCGAGGAAAAGAGGAGAAACCAAGAAGAAGTAAGCGACGAAATCAGAAGGAAAATCGACACTGCCAAAAAGTCGTACGAAGAGGAAATAACGCGTTTGAGGAGAGCCCACGAACGAGAAAAGGAGAATATTAGAGACAAAATGAACAAAGAAAAGATTGATTTGGAAAGGAGGTTTCAATACGAAAGGGAAAGTATTGAAAACAAGATACAAGCAAGACTTGCTGATGTCATCAGAGAGCATAGAGACGAGGTCAATAAGTTGGAGCAGAGGCTTCAGAAACAGATTGCAGAGGTTGAGAACCAAAAGTTTATTACTACAAACAAACTTGATCGCCAAAAGGTAAATCTCTTGTTATGGATTCTTCGAAGCCATGCCCTTCTTTACCCTAGGTCGTTTTACGTTTACCCAGAGTTTCATTTCACCCTTTTAGCTATATACTTGTAAACGCATAAAACGGAATTAACATTGACAGAAACTGAAAAAGAATGTTTATGGTTGTGCAATGCCAGCTTGCAACAATTTCAAAGACCAAATAAAGCAAAACTACGTTTACTTAAATTACCTTTTAAATGACATGTAATATATAGAGAATATTAAACGGTGGGGCGAACATGTTAAGTTTATTTTCGAATGGATAAAGAGAGATTTCACAAGTGTTTGTGGCAGGACAAACAAAGAAAGTCTGTCAGCGAGATCTTCACTAACGAGGATATGGAGGATATGCCGCTCGTATCCCGGATCTAGTTTCGAATGAAATCTACCAGTGACGTATTTTACAGTAAAACACTCACATCTATAAAAAAAATCTTTTAATGCAAGGCCACACTATTCTCAATTCCTCGGATTGGCCGAAACCTTTAAGCATGCGTACAACCGTTTCACCTGAACAACTGCAAAGTACGGAAAGAAGCAACCGTGGACAGCTGTTCGTCCTAGTTAAGACTCTTAAGCACGGTAAAACTTGTAGAACACTTTGTGATTCGATCCTTCCTGTCCACAACGCACGTACCGTGATGATGAGCCCTAACTAGGACGAATTAGCTGTCCACGTTTGCTTCGTTTACTTGCTTTGTCTTTGTAGTTTACCATAAAACAATAACACTGTGTTTATAACGAAACTAATTCCTTGCTTATTTTGGCATTTAGGAAGAGCTTACTCAAAAGTTTGCGCAAGAAAAACGACGTCTAACAGAATCAATCCACGCGTTGAAACGCGAAATTCAAAACCTGAAGTATGAACAAAAGGGGAATAGAGAAGATAAAAGGCGACAAGAAATAGAAATGAAGGACAGCATAGAAAGGTTGGTCGATTATTGAGCTTCTCAATATTAAACAAAGTAACACTTGCGTTGCTTTATTCCTATGACGCGAGGTCCAGGGGAGCAGGTCAAAACATTACGGCCACTCAAAGTATTTATCAGAAAAAGGCACAGTTGCACAAAAAAAAAGCACTGAAGTTGTCCGACGTGACTGCTTTTGCTCAAATGCTACAAATTTTCAAATTGAAAGAATGTTTCTACCAAACAAAACTAATTATCAAAAATACTGCTGTGTTTAGAAAAAAAATTATCAAGAAGATTTAATTACTTTATATATATAAAAGAAATCATTTTTAACTTAGAGAAATTAAATCGCTGTTGCGTTCCCCTTGTTTGAGCACCGTCTTACCCTTAGAATTAATAGAACTAAAATAAAAAAAATTCAAATAAATGTTAGAATTGTGAATGATATTTTGAAAGTGCGAAGTTATCAACGCCTCTTATGTATTTGCAAACGTCATCTCTTACTTTCTGTGTTAAACATCAAACTGTTTTTTGGTGCAAACTCAAAGGCCAAAATTTTTTTGAAAAAACCACAAATATTCAGATTAGGTCACTTAAAAAATTAACCCAGTTTATCAGCAACGCGCACCCTGATCTTTGCCAGTGCGGGTTTTTTTAAACAAAAGAAATATATGAGGAAAAATTTGTTTTTTCTCTTTTGTAAAACAATAAACAGAGTGACAAGCAAGTCGATTGGGGGCAGTTTTGTCAAAGAGTGCAGTGAAAATATACATACTCGAGTAATATATTAATATGGGCCATACAAAAACTTATGATGGCAATTACGGTGGTGCAGATTTACTCCTAAACCGACACAAAATGTATTAAACCTAAAAAGAACACCCTTCCTCACTGAATTTTATGAAAAATAAGATGATAAATCGGGATATTTTTATAAAAGTATTTATAAAAAGGTTGATCATTTTTCTTATTATGACAAAACATTTTTGCTTAAACTTCAGTTAAGTATCCTCATCAAATTTCACATAAAATATTCTGTGCAAAATAAATTATATCTAAAATAATGCATACTCATAAATGTAAAATTTACTGTTATCCTTTCTAGAATGAAAAGAGAAGAAACAACCCGTATTGAGACAGAGTTTATGGAAAAGATGTCTTCAGAGAAACGACGAATGCAGATGTCATTAGAAGACATGCGCCGTAAGTTAACGATCTCAGAACAAAAGTTCAAAGATCTAGAAGTGAAAGTAGATGACGACAAGCACAGATATGAAAGAGTTCGACTCGAGTTGGAAAAAAATCTACTCAACAGTCAGCAAGAAATCAAAGCGGTCCTTGAAATTGAGTACAAGAAAAAAATAAGCGAGGAGAAGACAAGATTTGAAAAAACCCTGGAGTCTCTCAGCAAACAGGTACGCAAAATGATTTGCGGCTTTTTTGTATTACAAGTTTACAAGGACCTTTTTTCTGTGAATCTGTACGTTCTATAACAAGCAGATTAAGATAAAAGTTTTGAAACGTGAAAAGCTAAAGGTAAGTAACAATAGCGATACCCTTCTCTACAATAATGAGTTTAAAACCAACTCCTTATGAACCCCAGCACATTCTTGTTGCATGAATGTAGCATGCAATTTTTTTACTTAACTTTTACAAAAAACATACATTCTAAAAACAGAATGTCACATACACAGTGTTGTCTGTGCACCAGAGAAGACCTAGGATTTTTCGCAAATTTTGCGGGTTTTTGACACTTGGCACTGAACGTTTCCACAAAAACAGCTCCGCAAAGAAATAATTCCAAAAAATCTCATAAATGGCGTTATTGATTTTTTTCCACCAAAATAGTTTTGGTAAATTTGAATTTCTGAACCCCCACTCCCACCCACTTTTATACGTTAGACTTTATTGAAAACTGTTCTTCTTGACAGGTGAGCTGCTTACAGGAGCAACGAAGGCAAATTCAAGCCAAACTGGTAAGCCAAGAAACACGAGCTGGCAATTTTGAGAACGTAACATCTGAAATCCGAAAGAAAATCATGATACAGTTGGAGCAAGATTATAATGACAGGTAATTATCAAGATTATAGCAAGATTGTAATGACAGCAAGACTATGATGACAGGTTAATCTATTTGTAATAATAATCTATTTAAAAGTTAGTCCTTACGATTAAATTCGCTTGTAGGTTCTGTTTTGTACTGGAAGGTTAGAGAAATTCTTGAGCACTAATTATAATGTTGTTATTATGTTCTAAACAAATTTAGACTGGACAGAGAAAAGAGACCTTTAGAAGAAAAGTTAAGCGATATGAAGCTTGAGGTGGAAAAACTCAAACGTGAGAAAATGACCATAAAGAATAACTTAGAACAAGAGAAAGCCGACTTGGAAGACGAAATGGAGAAACTGAGAGACAGCACGAGGGAAAAATTGATAAAAGTGCGAGAGGATCTTGAAAAACGAAACGATGCAATCACTCATCAAACAATGGTCAACAAAATCAACAGCTTAACGGTACGTGCCGTAAAGTTCGCATTGAACTTCTTAATTTTACTTAGTGTTAACAGTGTAGATAGCACAAGATGCCCACTAAGCTTGACAGTGGCAACTACAATAAAAAAATCTTTATTAACAAGTAGATCTTTTCATGAATTTCGCTTCAGGTCAATGTGTGCTCAAAGAAAACCTTTCTAAAGAAAACTAGGGCACTACAACTACATATAATGGTATCTAGGTATTATGCAGTCTCCGACTTGATAATATGTAGTTCATATACTCTCACTCTTTAAATATTGGCCTTGCCGATGATTGAACATTTATCCCGCCTTTGGACAGGGACATTCACGCGTTGTTGTTGCCTTTCGTCTCCTAGCAGAGGCCTAGCGGGGCATTGGATAGAGCCCGCACACTGATCAAAAGTCCAGGGTGTTGTCACGGTGCAATGGTCTGTCCTTTATCATACATGTACATCTTTAAACAAGAACTTTTGTGCTCCTTGGTGTTAGGTGTCTAACTAAACTGATATACTTGATATCCTTGGTGTTCAGAGGTTTAAAAGTAGTCACAATGACAAGCAAAAATTTGTTGTTCCTATCTTGAAAACGCTTTGGGGAAGCTCTATAAGATGCGTTTGTATTTTGTTGTAATTTGAAACTTTCGATAATCCATTTGTGAGCACCATCCCAAAAAACCCTCTTTAACCCTCCCAAATTTAGAAGCTAAATAAGATCGATATTTACTAACGCTTAAAATATCTCGCACTATGATTTATCTCTCAATACACAACTACCTTTGGTATGTTGACAAGTTTATGTTTAACATACAGGGCTCAGACAACGAAGATCGAAATTACAACATGAAGTTTTACCAAGAACAAATCAATATTCTAGAGCAACGAAACCTTAGCCTTCAGGCGAAAAATGAGCGACTTGAGAAAGAACTAAAAGTGATGACAGAAAGGATAAAGAACTTGGAGATGCGCTTGGCTTCTTCGGTAAGCTAAAAATTTACAAGCAAGGCTTAAAGTTCTAAAACATCTAGGTTACTAAACCAATTTCTGTCTTGATATGATGACTTCATCACATACATAGTATCTGTAACTAGCTATTTCTAATCATCTAACTTTCCGTAAAGTAACTGTTATACAGACTAGTGACGTAAACTTGTTTTTTAATGTCATGTGAACTTTAGGATTTTGACTCTTAAGCATTAGTCTTTGTTGGAATACGTTCAGCAACTAGGCACATTGATTCTTTAAGAGTATCAAAAAGCTTTGCTCCCTAAAATGTTAGATCATCGAACTGGAAAACAAAACGTATAATTTTACTGAGTGACTGTCGCCGAAACAACGCAGTTTAAGAAAGAGAAGCAGGTTGAGATTAGTTCAGGACTTTTAAAACAGAATGAGAGCCTGTGTTGTCTGAGAAAGTGCCTTAATTACCAAGGAAATAGTTATCAACATTATCAAGTAGCTTTTGTGGCATAACACTTAGTCCAACAAGCACAAAAAGGAGATCCGAGACTCTAAATAAGCTTCAACATTTTAAGTTTTGGGAACAAATAGCATTTCATGTTTCTCTTCCACAAATGCTTGGATTGCACACCTGAACGTAGAAACCATCCCAAATCCTTAACGTTCATTGCAGCGAAAATCATCTCTTTAGTAATGATATTTAGCTGTTGGATATTTCTGCACCAACTGACAATAATTGATAGGTGTCTTTTTAATCTCAAGGATACAAGTTAAATTTAAGGTTGTACATTGGGGTTATAATAATTTTTGCTTCTTTATTATTCAGGGCTATGATTCAATAACACGGGAATATTCGTATTCGAGCTCCCAAGTCTCTGGGGGAAACTACGGCGGCAACTATGGTCCATCAGGGAGCAATTATAGCTCGTCTGGTGGCAACCATAGTCCTTCGGGAGGCAACTTTGGCCAATCGGGAGGAAGCTATGGCCCATCAGGAGGTAACCATGGTCCATCGGGAGGAAGCTATGGCCCATCAGGAGGCAACCATGGTTCATCGGGTGGCAGCTATGGTTCATCCGGAGGCAATTATGGTCCATCAGGAGGCAGTTATGGCTCACCAGCAGGTAACTATGGACCTTCGGGGTGTAACTACGGCTCCTCTGGAGGTTATGGTTCCCAACCAAGCAATGGACTACCAGGAGGATTTGGTACCCTAGACGGTTATGATCCGGCTTCTAATAATGCCCACCCACGAATTGGTGGAGGAGGAGCTGCTGGTGAATATGGTCACTGTGGAGTAGGTGGATCTTCGCAAGTTTACAGTGCAATAATGGAAAGGGCTAATTCCACAATACAAGGGTACAATACAGTAAATCCTTCTTATGGTCCAGCCAAGAGTGGCATGGCAGCAGGAAATCCGGGACAAACAGGTGCAACATCTGGAAATCTTGGAGCTCAGCAAACTGTGGGTCTAGCTTCACCAAGATCAGCGCAAAGACGGCTTGTAATTCAAGGGGGAAGAACACAAGGTGGTCAACTTTCCGGCCAGGCTGGTGCATTAAATATGCAGAAAATGGTTGCAGCAAGATCTATTCAAGGAAACTATGGTATGGGTGTCACAGCTGGTAAAGAAGGTCAACAGACCATGGTCAGCGGATTGAACCAAGCAAACTCTGTTTCCTTGGTTTCCAACAAGATGCAAGCGGATAATAGCAAAATATCCGCAACGGCTGTTGCACAAGGTAGCCGAGCCGTCACAAGAAGTGGCAAGTCATCTTTAAGACAAAGATCATTATCTGCGACATCCAGTCAGCAAAATCAGATGGGAACGGCTTGTCTGTCTCCAACCGGCAGTATCAATGCTCGAAAGGGAGTTGTGAAATTTGCTCCACCGATAAGCCCGTCTGGTTTTTCTTGTCCTAGCCCACAGACCGGAAGTCAAATGAGTCAAGAACAAAGCCAACACGTTAGCGCACAAAAGCGGAAAGTCAGTTGTATTAGTACAGCAGGCTCATCAGAATGCGTTTCTAGCGATACCAGGGATGGTGTAACAACTCACATCGAAACAGATGGGAAACAAAGTGTTGAAAGTTAAAACTGAGCTCAATTGTTTTAGAACATTTTTTGGTGAACATTGGTTTCATTTGTTTAGCTTTTCGCTTAACTTTTGCTATTTTTAGTTCCTATACAGGTCCCGAAATGGTCAATGCAACGTTTAAGCGAGTATAGAATAGAGTTGCATCTACATTTTGCTAATCATTTTTTCCCTTGCGTATATAATTGTTTTTTGCTTTGCAAGTGTCTAGTGCGGTAACTCAACGATTTTATACTAACACCTAGAGTCTTTCAAGGTCTTAAACCATGGTAGCAGCCTTAATTTAATCTATAGCATTCAAATTAAACATTATCAATAACAGGTGATAACTAAGTACGAATGTATGTAAAAATAAGCTTTGTATTAACTTGTTTTAATGTGTTGTTTATAGTAATTGTATGGAAAACGGAGTAAAATATAATAATAAAGTTTCATTGTGCGAGCTAAAAATCCAAATGTTTTTTTAATGGAAAAAATAAATACCTTAGGAATGTGTTAGTGAAAAACGAGTCCGCTACAATCGGTTTTCAGTTTCAGAGCTCTGAAATTACAGATGACTAACCAAAAAATATATAGAGGATATTAAATGCATGACAGCGCGAGGAAACGAATTTTATCTTAGAATGCTGAAGTTAAACTCGCAAACGAATGAGAATTATTTTCAATACGAGAAGATAAAATTGTGTCCTAAAGCGGCCATGTAATATTCTGTTTATTTTATGGGAACTAGTGAAATTCCAACATAAAACGTATAACTCTTTTTCCAATTGGCTAATGTTAGTAACCATGGCGACAGCAATATCTTCACACGTGAAAGATAAATAGTATTTTCACTGCGCACGATCGATGAAGATATGGTGATTTTTTTGTAAAAATTTATTTATTTATTTATTTATTTATTTATTTATTTATTTATTTACCATTAACAACCTACCCCTCACAGATAAGGATTGATGGTTGGGGGTCATCTACAGATTAGCTAGTTTAGAGGAAGATGATGAATTTGACTGATTTTAGCTTTGAAAGTTTCCAGATTACATTTTTTATTAAATATAGAGGCAGGCAGATTGTTCCATTGTATTACAGTTCTAGAGAAGAATGATAGGCCCTCGGAAGTTGTGCTAGTTTTAAGAGAAATAAAGTTTTCATTATGAGTGTGGCGTGTCTTGCGCGTGACTGGGCGCAGAAGTCCATGAGTATCCGCGAAAAGGAGCCTCCGTGTGATCTTGTACAGGGCCGTAAGGCGGCTGTCCACCCGGCGTTGCTCCAGAGTTCGAGCGTGGTCGTGACACTGTCTGTTCTTCTGTACCTTCGCAGGCACCATGGAGCTGCGTGGCGTTGTACCATTTCAATTTTGTATGCACCGTTGTTCTCAACTTGCGAGCGCGGATCCCAGACACTTGAACAGTACTCGACTTTTGGGCGAACAAGGATTTTTTAAGCTTTCACTTTAAGGGGTGGTGAGTTTATCCGTAAGCTCCTTTTAAGAAAGCCAAGTGTCCGGTTTGTCTTAGCTGTGATCTCATCGATGTGTCGATTCCACTTGAGGTCATGTCAGATATGTATACCGAGATTCTTTGTTTGTTTTACCTCCTCAAGCGACATGCCATGTAAGTAATAGATATGCATGATTGGGTTTTTTGACTTTGAAATCCGCAGCACTTCGCATTTTATGTCGTTGAACTCCGTCTTCCAAGTTGCCTCCCATTTCTCCATAGCATTAAGATCCGCCTGGAGCAGTATGCAGTTTTCCTCACTTGCGATAGTCATATAAAGGATGGTATCATCGGCAAAAAGCCGGACTTTTGATCTTTTGTTCTCAGGGAGGTCAGTAATGTACTCAAGGAAGAGTACTGGACCCATCACGGAGCCATGAGGGATACCGGATAAGACTGGGGCGAAGTCTGATCTCTCGCTGTCGACTACTACACACTGTTGTCGATTTTCGAGGAAGGCCTTGCTTCACAAAAGAAGATTGTTCCTGATGCTGTAGCTCTCCAACTTGAAAAGAAGTATACTATGAGGAACCTTATCGAAGGCCTTTAGAACGTTTAGCACGAGAGTTACCAATGATGTCGTTTACAAACTCTATTAGTTGCGATTCGCATGATCTAAATTTGCGAAAGCCTTGCTGCATTGGAAACAGAAGATTATGATGTTCTAGATGCGTTATGATGTTCCTAGTGATGATGTGTTCAAGAAGCTTGCTGCAGATGCACGTTAAAGATATAGGCCTGTAATTTGCGACACAGTCCTTGTCCCCTTTCTTGAAGATGGGTGTAACAAGAGCCTTTCTCCAATCGTCAGGTACTTGATGAGTTGAAAAAGACTTACTGAAGATATTTGGCAGAACTGGTGCTAGTACGGATGAGAGCTTCCTGAGAACCATCGGGGATATACCATCTGGCCCAGCTGCTTTGTGAGTCTTGAGGTTATTTTATAGTTTAACAATGCCATTACTGATGATTGAATAGGTGGCATGGATGGAATTCGGTTTGGGGGACGTTCAAGATTTCTAATGCACTGTTTTTGACAAATTTGTTTCAAGCCTAGGGGTTCGTGACTTGTAAACACAGATTGAAAGTAGCTGTTCAAAAAAGCTACCTTACCAGCAGTTAGATATTAATTTACCCTGATGCTTGAGAGGTGGTACCCCTTTAATGTCACTTTTTAAGTGCTTGAACAAACCCCAAAAACGAGAGATATCATCACCCGTAGGAGTGGTGATATCTTCCACGTACTGCCAGTATGCAGAGCGTAGCTTCTTTTGTACGGTATGCTTGATGGTTTTGTAGCGAGGATCTTTCATGGCATGAAGCTTATCTCTTTTTCTCATAAGACGCCTCAAGGAGGGGGATACGTAAGGAAGATCGTTTCTTGCTCTTGTTAATTTGTGAGGTATAAATTTCTTGATGCTGGAGCTCAATTCCTCTCGAAAACCTGACCACAAAATATTTACTGAGGAGTCACAGTCAGTTGAATGGACGAAATAACCGGTAAACTTGGACATGTGTTATCTGAGTCCTTCGAAATTTTAAGTGGTGTGTATGAGGCCTAAAGTCGAGGTGAAGAAGCTGCCTCCTGGTATTTTATCAGTATCTATTTGATAAACCGGGATTATCTTATTCTTTTCGAGGAATGTAAACGGGTAACTAAAATACTATCAACTTGTGTTCGACTGGTAGAAAAATACCAGTAGCCGGTTTATTACTGATTCCACAATACATGGACAATGCTAGTGAAAACGCGAGCAAGTGTGAAATGTTTGGCACATGACAAATCTTTGCAAACTTAATAATTATAAGGAAATAGATCGCGAATTTTGATTATCTGGTGTGTTTAGCCACGACTTTTAGACAATTTTTGAGGAATCTGTAGACAGGGCCTAAATTTTTTTTCCATTCTTTTTTTTCAAACTATTCTTGGGTCTTATAAGCGAGTATTAACAATTGATTATTGGATCAACTAACGGCTGTTACAAATGGAAGCCGACTGGTGTGCCTTTTTTTTCTTACAAGTTTAAATTATTCAGTTTCTTTTAGCTTGTAGTTGACAGCTTATCAAGCTTATTAAGTTTAACTCCAAAAGTTAAAAGAGCGATCTGTAGCTCTTTTATTGTCACTAGGGAACTGGGCTCAAATACTAAGCGCCAGTCCTAATATTGATTTTTACAGCAGTTTAGGCTTCGCAAGCAAGATCTAAACTTACAATTCTTTCTTCGTTTCTACTTTTCTTTGCAAAAAATAGTATTAAATCCAGACAGCACATTGGGAAACGTAACGAAATTCAAGGCTCAAATGTTTTAATCAAGAGCCACACTAGACTAAAATATAATCATCTAATTAATTATTCCGATTGGGTGTAATCCTAACATCTGTTTTTAACAAGAACTAGTAAGGCAGCGAACGAGAATACTTCGATGATCCGTATTTTCTAGAATTTAGAACAAGGATTTCTTCGGCAACTGTGCAAACACAGGAAAAGAAGTTCTAAAAAACAGAGCTGTATTATGGGTCAATCGTGGGTGACACAAAAAAGTGGGAGAGATGAAATCACGTTGTATCCTGCACTTGCTGTAACAGACCATTTTACGGACATTTGTGTTTTGGAGGAAAGCAAGGAGAAAACAAACAGTTTCAGCTTCAAGAACAACAGCAAAGTAGGAAACTTCGAATTATTCAATGCAGCAACTACTACACAAAGCTCTTTTGAGGATGACATATTTTGGTTAATAAGTTAAGCGTCGAACACCTGAAATTATCAACTATTGCTCTTGCAAACTTTGATTGCAAACAGATATTCCTTCAACTGTTCCAATGGAAAAAAATCTATATTGCAGTTGATGAAACATTGTTTGTGTTGTCTGCAACTTCAGCGAAATTTTATTATTTTCTTCATCGAGCTAACCAAGGACGGGTATTGTGTTGTTTCGTAAACTGCAGGTATGGAACAGAAGCGAGAACAGTGAACCAATACTAGAAAGAATAATACAACTGCGTACATCGTTAAAAAAAACTACCTCCGGTTTTCATGTCAAGATCAGCTCTCTATGAGCCGAATAATTCATCTGTTAACGCTTCTCAAATCAGAATAGTATACTTTGCTCACAATAAAGATCTGGTAAAACGTGCCGCCCTACAGTTATCTAAAGTGGAACAACAAACAAAATACACAAAGTTTATCGCTCGCTTTAGTTACACAGAGATATCTTTTATATGTTAATAGATGAAAACGCTGTGCCATTTAAAAATATTGTGTAGGAAAACATTAACAACACAACTGAGACCATCAGTAATCTAGAATGCGCCAATATTTCGACGGTGTGGCAAATGGTCTTCATCAGGATAGGAAATGAAGATTCACTGCAACTCACTCTTCAACAAATTAAGCTCCACAAGGACTTTGCAGACTTTGTACTTGAGAAATTAAATATAAACTATCAAAAACCTTTACACGTTTATAAAATAAATTTTCTAAGACTAAGATTTCAAAGTTAGATACAAGTTCATTAGGATTGTAATACCATTCTAATGTATTTTGTTTTCTCTGACAAAAATATTTTGAAGTTATCAAATGTCATAAAAGAGGCTCAAGTAATAGAATTGATTAAATAACCTGTTGTTTTCAATTACAAACACAATAACAAAGACGACGGGTTGTGCAGGTGATTTTAAACACCGGTAAACAGACAACTTTATACAATGTAACGGGTTATTCAGAATTGTAGATAGATAAGAACAGCATTATTGGACCTCTAGAACGCATCGATGGAAGAGACTTATAAAAACAGATAAATAGTTAAGTATTATTAATCTTTTTCCATTGCGAAAACTCAGCGGAGAATAAGCTATTTTATTTCTGATTCTGAAGGATAATACAACAAGCGGTCTTACGGTAAATTTGAGTTTCAAAACGTTTGTAAACTTATACTAGCTACTCGAAAGTTGGTACCCACAAAGACTCGTACGCGCGTGCATACTAAACCTAAATCAGCGTGTATTTTTTAGTGATTACAACGCACATTGCTCCATAACTTTGTTCCGAGCTAAATCATTCTTGGGAGATACTGCAGAATTCCCTGCCGCCTACTACCTTGTTCTTGATTGTAATGTGCATTCATGTTTATAGAAAGACGAATGTGCAGTAATAAACTACTGTAGTGGTAGGGTATTCTGTAGTTAAGCGCATTCTTTTATTAATTTTCCCTTTTGAGATTTACTTGTTGTGCTGTAAATTTGTGTGTTGCCAAAAGAGTGCCCCGGGACCGGTTTCAGAATCATGGATTTGAACATTTCTTACGTAACTGTTCAAACAGCAAATTAGGTTAGTGATTCTCTACGGGCATTGAATTATAACATCTGTTTGAAATATAAAAAGAATATACCTTTTGCATGATGACGCCACAATAGCTTTTTCCTACACTAAAACAAGGCTTGGTGGTGATACGTGCTTGCTAAGTACAGTGTAACGAACACTCCAGCGAATAAACATTGTAGAACAAACAAAAAAATTGTTAAACAATAAAAACAGATAAAATTGATCTATCCCACATAACCATTCACTACCAACCCTCACTTTGATGCACCAGTGAAGTCATCATGCATAACACCCATGTTTGATTCGAATGGTCACGTCAACTAAAGGAAACCCTGTCGAAAATTCTACTAACAACATCTGAAATCTTAACGTCGATGCCTAGTCTAGAGAACCAAATCCAAGAAACATGCAATGCTCTGAACATGCACCGGACGTGAAGGTGAAATATAGGGCAAAATAAAGTAAATTGTTCAAAGTAAAACGTTCTTTTAAAATCTTTGGAGGACAAACGGAGGACACTGTCAATGAGCTATGAATTCTTTTTGTATTGTCTTATCATAAAAACATTTTTCTTACTTTTAAAGAAAAGCTAGCTTGAAATATATCTGGCTTGTCAACGGAGCTATCTTGATAAAATGATAAAAAATAATAGCTCGAAAATAAACGAATTGGCTCGAAATTATTGAGCCAAAAATAAGTACTCCTGCTCGTTAAAGCTGGTAGACCCTCTGCAACACAAAGGCTTCTGTAAACAACCAAAATTGTTTTTTTTTATTTCAACTCTTGGATTATTTGGAGAAACCTACAGCTAAATCCTTTCTCGAGCCTAAGTGGCTCTTAGGGCCGGCGCTTCTCTCCGGTTTCTGTAGCGTTAAGAGGATGAGAGTCTTTGACTTCCCCTGGATAGGACACTAATCTATCGCAGGTTAGCTCCAAGCAGAACTGGTACTCATTCAGTTAGCTGAGTCGACTGGAACAAAGTCAGGTAAAGTGTCTTGTTCAAGGACAAAACGCAGTGGTTTGACCGGGCCTTGAACTCGCTCGGCCACTGCGCAACCTACAGAGCTGAGTGTAAAAACTAAAAGATCGATGTAAGCAAAGTGAAGAAAGTTTACAGACATTCGTGTACGAGAAAAGAGTCTCCGTTTAGCCAATGTAATTTATAAGGCTGTCCTTAGACGACTTTTTTATTTTCATTATGTCAATCAAAAGATAGAGACAGAGACAAGGGTTAACAAAGCAACTGATGATACAATATTTTTAAAGTTATTTATCTATCTATACATATATCTCATTTTTCGTTGTTCGCTCATTAGTTTGGTATACAAACGTTTCCACAGAGACCTAGTGTAAAAGCCTGTTCTTTTGATAAAAGGACAAAATGGTTTGAACAAGGAGGTTGAGTGATTGGCTGAAGTTGCTACACAATTATTGGTTACAACTATAATGACAGAAAAATTTAACTTCAGTGAATGGGACTCCACTAGTCTCGCCTCATCTGACTTGTTCAATTTCAGGCTGTGCAACAATAAGGTTTAATTTTTATTGCTCCTTTATATACATTTACACCTTTTTTCTTGTTTTACAATTTTTTTACATATTTACACATTTTAATTATTTTGGGGAGCAGGTTCCCCCGAATAACTACAGGGCTAGAAAACGATGGAACCGAAAGTATTTTTTACGTTGTAAATGTTTTTTTTTTACAAACACTAAAAGAAAAAAGAAGTAATTGTAGCGAAATAAACAATCTCGAGATAAAAATAAAAATTTAATAACAATTAATCATGCTATATTTGAGGCTTTTCTAAAACTGTCCGAAGGTAAAGTGTTTAATTTTTTCATCAAGGGAACAGCAACAGTTGATTGCATATAAAGCTGCTGGAGCGATAGAAATTTAAAAAAAACTTTTATAACAGATCTAAAAAAGAGTAAATTTTACTCTAAATTTTCGAATCGACTTCAACGGTCTTCAGTTATCAAGTTATCATATCTGAAGAAAACCGCAGAAGGCAATCGAAAATTTAGAGTCAATTTTTAATTTTTTAGATCTGCTCATTAAGCGTTTTTTAAATTTCTAGTTGATTACATGTCTTCTCCTAAGCAACAAATAAGTATAACTTAGGTTTTAAGAAGAAGGACAAGGCAAGTTTATGTCTATAAGTAAAACGACATAAAAGGTTTTAATGAAATATTCAACTAATCAGAACCTGAGTCTGTCTATTTTGTAAACAGTCGACCTTTTCATGACAAACGATTTTTGCTCGCAGCAACAATAGTCTTGAAAATTTGACCGAGTTAGTCTGAGCATGAGTGTAAAGCCAGTCCAAAACTCAATTTTTTTCTGCTACCGGTTGGCTTGCTGACGATACATGACTTCACAAACACACAATACATTGGCAGCGGTAGCCACGTGCTTTTGGAAGAGCATGCAGCGAATTCGGAACTTGGGGAATTTCTGCGACGAAGTTGCGAGATGACAGCCTATGTATATCCAACCAAATAAAATCATTCGTCCATTGTGGTAAACTCTGTTGTATACAAATTGTGTCGCGTTACGCTGTGACTTGTACATAATCCTTTGAAATTATGTCGCTGACTTTCAGTTACCCGATCGAATACTTTGATTTTCGATAACAGCTGTTGATAAGTCGCCAGCAAGGCAACGAAACCAAACCAATTGTCTAATAAAGCTTTTAAGTTGAAAGACTTCGTAAAAGCATGTTGACTTTGATATGTTACTACATTGGTCACTTTGATGAATATTTCGCTCGCAATGAAATTAGCGTATAACATTGAATCTACCTCGCTAACTGATCGCAAAAACCAGTCGACCACGCCAAAACAAACAAAAGCAAGAATTTTATCTTTCTATTAGAAACAGCAAATTAAATGATGCTTTCTCGATTTCTGTGACAATACAATTGAAAAAAACACCGTCAAACACAAATTTTATTGACCATCAAATAGAAACTGTTACAATGACTTCAACTTCAAAACACTTTGCTGAATGAGCAGTGCTTTAAACATCTGGATCACGTGGTTTATAGCATCTTTATAAGCTGTTTGGTAGCTAACGTATATTTTAGTTATAACAATATTAAATATAGCTAAAACCAAAAGCTGTGAGCCATTGAAAAATTATTTTAGATAGTTTTAAAATTGACCCTTTTCGATTACTTGTCTTTTTTTAATGTCCAATGAGCTTGTTCATTTTACTGCTACGATTTGTATTACTTTTCCTTTGTGGGAGCTTTTAAGATATCTACAATCTAAAATCAGCCCTTGAAGTAATATAGTTTTAAAAGGCCATGAATACCTATAGTTTGGACCACAAGATTATTTTACTTTAAGATGGATTACCTTGCATAAGCTAGTAAAAGAACAATGTCGCTCTCTATGCATTGAACTGAAGACAAAACAGTTTTGTTACTAATTAAGAATAGCGAATAAGATTTTCTTATCAATATTTTAGGAACGTTAGGACACAAGCATTCTGAGACTTATTAATTCGTATAGTCTAAATCTTACGTAATAGTGTGTTTCAACCAAGTTCTTGAAATCTTGACTCACGCGTTCAGTCAATACGTTTGTAACAATGGAACTGCTGCCTAAGATTTGTGCGATCAATGACTGATAAAGTTCTGTTTTCTATGTCTAGATCTGCCTTGTGGCTATGCATCAGAGGGAAGTATTGACAAATATCCAGGCATAGTTGCTGCCAAACATTTAATTAAACGAGTAAATTGAATTTGTACTCATTCTTGATAAAAAAGAAACGGTGAAACACCTTAACTCTTCTTGCAAGATCTGTCTTTTGCTTAAACGTTTTTTAGGGCAGCTGTAGTTAGTCTTTTTGCGAATTGTGTTTTTTTCATAATTTAGGTTTCTTAATAAATCAAGATCCTTGTAATTTATAAGGAAAGTTGTAATTACCTGATTGGCAGGAGTTTCTTTTTAAATAGCATATCAGACTTTGCATGCTTTGTTAACTGAACATGTGTGCTTCATAGTGGATTTATTTCCTAGTAATTTAAGAAATTTCGTTAATCCTTTGTTCTAACAATAGAAATAAAGCTACAATACGTACCTCTGTTTACAATTGTCAGGGATATTTTGACAAATTAATTTTGAAAGCGGTTTGTCGACCTCATGGAGTTTTTTTTTAATTATTATACACTTCATTTTATTAAGCAAGGAGTTAATTTATCAAAATTAATACAGTTTTGCTCTTTTATAATTTCTATTTTGTTTTTAGCTTGGAAGTTTGTAAATATAGACTTTAGAAGCTGTGGCATTTTTGCTGTATGAGAAGATAAAATGTCCAATTCAAATTCGAAATCAAATGAAACTGCATCTAATGAAAGTTTGTCGCGGGTTACCGCAACAAACTACGGGAGGAGAACTTTGTGGTTATAAGCTTCGACGGGAAATTAAACACACAGGGTATACTGTAGCTCTCCTTTCAATTTCTGCAAATAACGCTCAACAGAAGGATGTTCATTCTATACTGCGTTCCTGTTTGCTTTTTGTTCCGTTGATGTGAAACTGTGTATTGAACCAAAGTTAGCAACATGCAAATCAAAGTCGATTTCTCAAGGTACGAAGCCAATGTAAACTAAAACAGATATGTTTGTTAGCTTACTGAACATTACATTTGTTGAAAGTGTTCAAACGTACATAAGTCCTAACACTAAGATATAATACATGATGATGCTATATATTTGCAATCGCATTCTTTTTTCACGAAAAAATTGAACAGCAATTGCAACTTCTTTGCTATAGAAAAAACCGTAACATAGACGAAAATTTCAACATCTCTAGTATAAGCTGTTTTGCCATAAAGTTTCAAATTGTATTTCTCTGAACAGACTGGAAAGATTTTTCCCATCTCATTTGTTTCAGCTGAAGCAAAGATGAAACAAGTTTAGTATCTTACTATATCCGAAACTTGAATTCGTGACTTTTCTAGCAAAACAGAGAGTTTCTTGGCGGGGAGTAGAGCTGGTTTATGCTTTAAGACGGGTCCTAGGGATTTGCAGAACAGGTGGCAGTTTGATTTTTTTTTTTGGCCTATTTGGTTGTTTTACGCGATGGAACTCTTCCCTGATAGCTTTTTTCTTAGAGTTGAAACTAAATTTGTTACTCTCTTTTTATTTTTTTCGTCAATCTGTTTCCAGACAAAAACAAATGGGCACCAAGTTGATGTTATTTCAGTTACTGTTACTATGTTATTATTCAGTTGCTTTATATTTCAAACAAACGGTGATTGATATAAAACAACGACTTACATGGTTTCAACTAATAATTTCAAACAGATCATTAGTACGTGCAGGTTCAGTTCTGGACATCTGCTTTAGATACTCGTAAGCATCTTATAGTCTTGGTTAGATCTACCTGTGGACAACCATAACAAGTAGCGTTCGCCTGTGGGCCAATTAAAAAATGATGCTAACGAGCTTATTTTGTTTCTATTTTTGCTCACAGTCTTTAGGTCTTGCACGCACAGTGTATATTTTTTCATTTCCAAGAAACAGATGCTCAATTAATTCTATTGGATAAACTAAAACTTGTTTTTAGGATCCGTCTTAGCTGGTTGATACTTTTGTTTTAAATAGATATGTGTATAAAGAGAAGACTTGCAAATAAGAGAAGACCAAGAAAATAGGGAAAGAAGTAATTGTTATTCAATTGCGTTTACTGGAGTCACGTAGTATACTTTTAGTAGAACCAATCGTGTTGTAATTCGGTCTTGTCAAACATGGTTATTAGGTATAATCGTGCGGGACATAAACGTCTTAGCAACACTTTATTGATAATGGGTGCATTCGAAACCCGCATATGTTTCTGTTTAACGTTTTGTGTGTTTAGTCATTACATGTTTTGGTAAACCGGCAGATAGCGCAGGTAGTAAGATTATCATTAATCATAAGGTTAACAATTTTATTAAGTGTGATTTGCACATTAACCAATGCATTTTGCACTAATAAAATTGCAAAAGTGTAATCGGACAGTTGCAAAAGCGAATCGTATTAAGTCCTTTTGGCTAAACCTACCAATCACAGTACTGATTCCAATCACTATAGCAACTTTAAAACTTGCACCTCAAAGCAAGGTCTTTTACACTATGGAGGAATTTGTAACTTAAGACAATATTTCTTCTCAAAATATTTAACAAAAGTTGCATCGAAATTTTTTTTTTGTTTTTTGGGGCCTGCAGTTATTATGAATAACTTGGTAACTTGACTGTAATCATACTGTTAATCACTCGTAAAGTTACATCCGGCACTAGACCTGACTCAGTCCTATTAGTATTATTCATTACGTTCATTTTGAAATCGCAGTCAAATGGATAGCATGATGACGTCAAAGGTGAATCAAAGTGAGGCTTGGTGGTGAAATGCTATTTGAAATTGCGAGGGTTTTGGATCAATTTTAGCTGTTTTTACTGTTCAACAATTCATTACGTCTGTTCTACCATGTTTACGTTACACTGTACATATAAATATAACCAAGCCTCGTTTAAGAACCGAAAAACGCTATTATAGTGTCATTGCACATAAGGTATATTGGTTCAGAGCAATGTGTTGTCGCTATGATTAGCGTCTTTCTACAGCCATTCACAGGCAAGCATTTCAAGATGCTACCGCTTTAGCAAATCAGATCGCAAAACCGATCAGAAGGAACTAAAGGAAATTCTTAAAAGGCTTTTGCGCACCTTGAAAATAACATTTAAAATATAATTCAAATCAACATATTTTTCTACATTAACTTTTTCTTTTCGAAATACATCGATTAATGTGTTGTTTAGTCCTCCCAACTAGAACCCAAGCTTTGTTACTGTTATTGTTTTTGGACACGCATACAGCTTTATATATTCAGAAAATGATAAGTTTGGTCAAAACCCATTTCTATTTTATCGTTGATGAAGGACGTATTTTTACGAGCTATTTAAGGAGAAACTAAGTGTTAATAAACTGACTGAGGCTAAAAGGGTTTAAGTTAGGGAAAGAATGGATACAATCCAAATCTACAACGATCTCAAAGATTGATGTAAACGGGGTTTTTTTTCCAAGCTAAGCCATTTTACCGAAAATTCTTTTTGTAACATAACTCTTTGTTCTTTATTTGAAATTTACTGACTTGATTAAATTAGCAAAGAAGGATTTTCCATTAGGTTTGATACCATTTAGCTCTACCGCAATTTTTTTCTGCATTATTTAATTCAATTAGGTTTGCTGCAAGTTTTACCTTCATGTTTTCCATACTTTTTCAGGGCAAGTGAGGATAGCAAGAACTGCCAGTAAAGATAAGACTCGAGAGCATTATTTTAGTTTTGCCAAGTATTGAAGTAAAATAATGGATACTCAAGTAACAACATCAACAAATATAGGTGAAGAAGAAATGATAAATGCAGATGATCAAGTCAATACTTTAGAAATGACCACAGGAAGCAATGCCACTACTGCTCAAGGACAAAATACCACTGCTCAGGTCTTAATTGATGGGGAAAGTTCCTTTGTTGCAGGCCAAGGAAACACGAGGGGAATGCCTGCTGCTGGCCATTCTGTTGGAGGACAAAGTACTTCGATTCAAGTTTTAAGTGCTGGAGAAAATGCTTTTGTTGCTAACCAGGAAAGCACTTGTGAAATGACTGTTGTTGGCAGTCTTGTAAGTAGTAGCGAACCAATAACGATTAATGATCAAGCTAACAGCTATGAAATGGAAATAGTTGGTAATATTGATGATTGCAACATTCAGAACAATACTTGGGAAGTGCAAACAATTGGAGAGATTTCTTCTGAACCCCAATGTACAGTTAGCTATGAAGAGATAGCAATGGTTAAAGTCGAAATGGCGTGTCAATGCAGTTTGTTAAACGCGGAAGACTTTGAAAATTTAACGACTAAAATAAGCCTGATTGAACAAGACATTGTTAATCTTGAAAATGAAAAAAAGAGCATCGCGAATTCCTACCAGGCAGTGATTGCAGAGTATGAAGTTTCAACAACGAAACTGACTCAAGAGCATGAAACGAAAGTGGGCCAGTGCAACATTCAAATTACGGCTCTCGAAGAAAAAATACTAATACTGGAGAAAGAAAAGAAATCAGATTTTGAACTCTATCAGAAAGAAAAAGAGGATTATGAGTTAAAATTTACGAACACGGTGCAGCATTATGAAGTCGAGCAGAATCAGTTGAAACTCGATTGTAATAGCAGAGACGAAAAAATTATTTTCTTGGAAAGAAAAAATGAACAATTGACGCAAGAATACGAAACAAAAATGTCGCAACTTGAAGTTCAACATATAGCTCTAGAGGAAAAGACCAAACTGTTGGAAGAAAAAATCACTATGTTCGAAAATGAGAAAAAAAGTATTGTCGAGTCCTACACAGCAACAATTGCAGAGTATGAGACTTCAACAACTAAGCTAACGCAGGAATACGAAACAAAATACGCCCAGTACAAAATTGAGACAGAAGACCGAATTAGAATGTTAGAAGATGCCGCTGCGAAGTTTGAAGATGAAAAAAGAAGCGTTCTTGAATCGTACCAGGCAAAGATTTCCGAATACGAAGTGTCAACAAGTGAATTGACAAAGGACTATGAGACAAAATGTGGCCAATACAAAATTGAGATAGAGTCACTTCAAGGCAACGCACAAGCCTTAAAAGAAGCAATTGCGAAATTGGAGATGGAAAAAGGAAGCATTATAGAATCATTTAAAGCCGAAATTGCTGATTACGAAGTGTCAACAGTTACATTGACTCAAGAATACGAAACAAAATGTGGCCAATACAAAATTGAGATAGAGTCACTTCAAGGCAACGTAAAAAGATTGGAAGAAAATATCGCGAAATTGGAAGAGGAAAAAGAAAGCGTTGTGGAATCGTACCAGGCAAAGATCGCAGAATACGAAGTTTCAACAACTACATTGACTCACGAATACGAAACGAAATGCGACCAGTACAAAATTGAGATAGGGTCACTTCAAGGCAACGTAAAAGGCTTGCAAGAAGATATCGCAAAATTTGAGGCTGAAAAAGGAAGTATTGTGGAAACACACCAGACCCAGATTGCAGAATATGAAGTGTCAACAACTACATTAACTCAAGAATACGAAACAAAATGTGGCCAATACAAAATTGAG
>JAOBRD020000015.1:39588-76373 GCA_027575215.2 Hydrozoanthus sils
GGTCACTTCAAGGCAACGTAAAAGGCTTGCAAGAAGATATCGCAAAATTTGAGGCTGAAAAAGGAAGTATTGTGGAACAATACCAGACCAAGATTGCAGAATATGAAGTGTCAACAACTACCTTGACTCAAGAATACGAAACAAAATGTGGCCAATACAAAATTGAGATAGAGTCACTTCAAGACAACGTAAAAAGATTGGAAGAAGTAATCGCGAAATTGCAACAGGAAAAAGAAAGCATTGTAGAATCATACCAGGCAAAAATCGCAGAAAATGAAGAATCAACAACTACATTGAATCAAGAATACGAAACGAAATGCGGTCAATACAAAACTGAAATAGGGTCACTTCAAGGCAACGTAAAACGCTTGCAAGAAGATATCGCAAAAATGAAGGTTCAAAAAGGAAGTATTGTTGAATCATACCAGGCAAAGATTGCAGAATATGAAGTGTCAACAACTACATTAACTCAAGAATACGAAACAAAATGTGGCCAATACAAAATTGAGATAGAGTCACTTCAAGGCAACGTAAAAGGCTTGCAAGAAAATATCACAAAATTGGAGGCTGAAAAAGGAAGTATTGTGGAACAATACCAGACCAAGATCGCAGAATATGAAGTGTCAACAACTACATTGACTCAAGAATACGAAACAAAATGTGGCCAATACAAAATTGAGATAGAGTCACTTCAAGACAACGTAAAAAGATTGGAAGAAAATATTGCAAAATTGGAGGTTGAAAAAGAAAGCATTATGGAATCATACCAGGCAAAGACCACAGAATATGAAGTGTCAACAAGTACATTAACTCAAGAATACGAAGCAAAATGCGACCAGTACAAAATTGAGATAGAGTGTATTCAAGGCAACGTAAAAGGCTTGCAAGAAATTATCGCAAAATTGGAGGTTGAAAAAGGAAGTATTATGGAATCGTATCAAACCAAGATCGCTGAGTATGAAATGTCAACAACTACATTGACTCAAGAATACGAAACAAAATGTGGCCAGTACAAAATTGAGATAGAGTGTATTCAAGGCAACGTAAAAGGCTTGCAAGAAATTATCGCAAAATTGGAGGTTGAAAAAGGAAGTATTATGGAATCGTATCAAACCAAGATCGCTGAGTATGAAATGTCAACAACTACATTGACTCAAGAATACGAAACAAAATGTGGCCAATACAAAATTGAGATAGAGTCACTTCAAGGCAACGTAAAAAGATTGGAAGAAAATATCGCAAAATTGGAGGTTGAAAAAGGAAGTATTATGGAATCGTATCAAACCAAGATCGCTGAGTACGAAATGTCAACAACTACATTGACTCAAGAATACGAAACAAAATGTGACCAGTACAAAATTGAGATAGAGTCACTTCAAGGCAACGTAAAAAGATTGGAAGAAAATATCGCAAAATTGGAAGTTGGAAAAGGAAGTATTGTGGAATCGTATCAAACCAAGATCGCTGAGTATGAAATGTCAACAACTACATTGACTCAAGAATACGAAGCAAAATGTGGCCAGTACAAAATTGAGATAGAGTCGCTTCAAGGCAAGATAAAAAGACTAGAAGAAGTTATCGCAAAAATGGAGTTTGAAAAAGGAAATATTGTGAAATCGTATCAGGCCAAGACAAGAGAATACGAAGTGTCAACAACTACATTGACCCAAGAATACGAAACAAAATGTGATCAATATAAAATTGAGATAGAGTCACTAATTGAAAAAACAAGAGTGCTAGGAGAAACCACTGCAAAGTTTAAAGATGAGAAGAAAAAGTTATCGGACTCATATCAAGCCAAGATTAACAAATATGAAACTTCAATATCTGAGTTTACTCAGATCTACGAAACAAAAATTAGCCAATATGATATTAAAGTGAGAGCCCTTGAAGAAAAAGTTGAAGGATTGTCTGAAGAAAAGAAACTAAATACAGAGCTTTACGAGAAAGCCAAAGAAGACTACGAGCAAAGTTTTACACAAACTTTGAAACAGTATGAAAATGAGGCAAAGCAGCTGATAGCCTACAAAAAGAACCTTGAGGAAAAACTAATACTTGTGGAGGGCCAAAAATCACAGTTTAAACAAGAGCATGATGCAAAGATGGCTCAATATGAAAAAGAAAACAAAACCATGGCAACCCGAGCAAAGGAATTAGAAGAGGACATCAATAAACTGAAGGACAATGAAAGGAAAATCAACGATTCATATGAGGCAAGGATTAGAGAATACGAGCTCTCAACAGCTAAATTAACTCAAGAGTTTGAAATAAAGTGTGACCAATACAAACTTGAAGTAGGAAATCTTAAAGAAAGAATCGAAAAGTTGGATATAGAGCACCGCCAGGAAATGGAAAGTCTGAAAATGAAACTACAGACCAAGCATGATGCAGAAGAAAAACTTATTAAAGAGGAATTCGAGTCTGTGTGCAATCGACTAGTAGCCCAGAATAAGCAAGTTCTTGAAGAGCATAGCAATGACACCATTAGACTGAAAGACAAACTTCAAAGGCTTGAACAAGAACTTAAAGAAAAGGAAAATGAGTATGAAGAAGACATGAAAAATCAAAAGAAGGAATTAAGCCAACATTTTCAAAACGAACTGATCGAAACTGAACACCACTACTCAGAGACTCGAATACAATTGGTGGAGGAACACAGGAATTCTATTTGTAGTTACGAGACGAACATCAAAGAGATAAAGCAAAAGTACGAAGCCCAAATTTCTGAAATGGAGTGCAAAACTAAGACACTTGAGGTCAGATACAGTAGCTCAGAGAAGTTAGTTGATGAAGTAAGGTCAATGAACGCTGGGCTCGAGGAAAGGCACAGAAACGAACAAGAAAGCTTAAAGAAAGAAATGACAGCCAAACACCAGAACTTGGAACGCCGTTTAAGAGAAGATTTTGATTTGCAGAAAACAAAATTAGAAAAAGAAAAGAAGAAAAACGAGGAGCAATACCACAGCAAGATAACAAAATTGAGTAATACTATTAACGAGATTGAAAAAGAGCTTGATGCGGCTGGAGAAAATTATAAAAAGACACTGAAAGAGATAAAAGAAAAAAATGAGGAAACTTTGGTAGAGGTGGAAAACAAATATTCGACTGAAAGAAAATCCATATGTGAACAACACAGAGAAGCTGTAGCAGAATATGAAGCAAAAGTTATAAACTCCAGAATGGATTTTGACTCTAAGATTACTACACTACAGTCAGAAAATACTTTACTCCAAGAAGAAAATAAAATCTATGTCAAGCGCATGGAAAATATGCAACTCGAGTGCAAAGACAAAGAAAACCATTACAAAGAAGATATTGAAACGTTGAGGATAGAACTTGAGGTAAAATACAAACAAGAAAAGGAAGAAATGGAAAAGGAGTTTAAAATACAAAAAGTCAAACTTGACGAGAGACATCAAGAAAGTATCGACAAGTATGAAGATAGGATTTCAAGTCTGAAAAAAGAAGGGGAAGAACGACTGACACAGTTGGCCGAGCGAAATGAAAGAAAACAGATCGAATACAAGAGCGAGCTCGAAGCATTAATTTTGTCTAGAGCATCAAGTGAACAGCGGCATAAGAGTTTAATTGAAGACCTTAATTCAGAAATTCAAGAAATAGAAAACAGGTATGTTGCTGAAAAAGAGCGTCAAGAGAAAAGATTCTTCAGCGAGAAACAAACTTTGATTAACGAACAGCAAGAAAGAAAAGAGGAGTGGTGTATGAAGCTAACCGACCTCCAGAATGAGTACGACACAAAAGTTTCCCAAATGACGGAAGAACGAAATCTCGAGCAAAATACATTCCAGCGAAACTTATCTGAACTACGTTCTCAGCTAAGAACAAGAGAAAAACAGTTCGAGAAAGATTTAAACGAACTTAGAGTTGAATTAAAAGAAACCTTTGAGCGGCAAAAGAGGAATATTTGTGAAGAGTTTCAAAAAGAAATACAAACCCTCATTGAAAATCACAAGGACGTAATTTCAAACTACCAAAACAAAATAAAAGAAATGAAGGAAGAGCACAGCGAAAACATCGATAAACTAAAAAGTCAACGTACGCAGTTAAAAACAGAACTCGAAGAAAGAGTGGAACATGTTCGGCAGAACTACGAAGAAAGCAGAGAACAAAATGCGATTTATGTTAAGAAGATTAAGAAAAACACTCAGGAGTATGAGAAATTGCTTCACACTGCTCAGCAAGAGTATGAAGCAAAACTAGCTAACGTAAGATCTGAACGAGATAAGCTAAAGATAAAGCTAAAGAAATTCGATGAAGAATATCAAGAAGAAGATGTAGAGTATGAAAACACTATAAGTGAGCTTGAACAAAAAATCAAGCAAAACGAGAAACTCATCGATGTGTTCAAACATGAAAAATTAAGCTTACAGGAAACTAAAGTTCAGCTAGAAAAAGAGTGTTCACTAAAAACATGTCAAGCTAATCAACTTGAAAACGAGGTTACAATGCTTTCTGAGAGAGTCAAGAGTCTCAACAGCGTCACAGAAGAACAGAAGTTAAGGATAAAAGCGTTGGAAAATGATTTGGAGAAAACAAAAGAAACTTACCAAAATGAAACAAGAAGACTGAAGATTGTATACGAAGAAAACCGCTTGCACGAAAGAGAAGCTCGGCAATCCGAGCACAGTGCACAAATTGACAACCTTCGACAAACGGTTGAATACGAAATCAGCCAAAAACTTCATCTCAGTAAAACAATTGAAGAACTGCATAAAGAAACTTTGGAGTTGAAGCTCAAAAGCCAAAAACTAGAAAAGAATTACGCAGAGGAAATAGATGAGCTGAATAGGAAATTTCAAAGAAATGTTATGAAGATGCAGGATAACTACACGAGTGAAAGGAACCACCTCCATGAGTATCTAGAAGAAGAAAGAAAAACACACAGCAATTTGGAGAAAGAGAAACTTGAGCTGCATACCAAGATATCTCTTATCTCAAACAAATGGCAAGAAAGTGAAGCTAAATCAAAAGAGACACTGAGAAAAGCTCTGTTAGAAGAACGACAAATACGTGATATTTCAGAAAAGGAGATTGCAAGGCTTGTTTGTGAAGTTAAGGAATTAGTGTCAAAAAAGACTGAGAAATGTCAAGACTGCCGAAATCTTACTTATCAACTTGATAAATTGATCAACGAAATTAAGGAGATGGAGAAGAATACTATTGAGGAGTTTAACAAACTACGTGATGAAAGTGATAGTTTAAAAGGGGAAACTTTACATGCAACTTCGATGCAGACAGAATTAGAAGTGTATAATAACAAACTTAAAAAAGAAAATCGAGAACTGGCAGATAAAGTTGCTGAGTTAGACAAATATACCACAAACCTAAACCAAGAAATCAAGATACTAACTTCTGAAACGAAGGAGCTTCAGAGAGAGCACAGAAAAGAAAAAGACTTTCTTAACAAAAAGTTGGAGGAAGATTGCTTGAAAGCTCTCGATTGGAAAAAAAAGTTCCAGGTAGAGAACGAAAAAGTGCAAGAGCTACAGGCAATTGTTGCATCCTATAGGAGAAAAATAAACGAACTTCAAGACACAGCCGAGTACCAAGCTAAAACAATGAAGACGATGGCTGATGATTCTAACAGAGAAAAAAAGAATCTTGCTTCGAGATATGACGAAGAAATTTTTATTTTAAAAAAAAGAATCAACAATCTTGAAAACGACCTATCGTCAAGAGCCAACTTGCTGGAGTTACGTAAGAAGGAATGGGAAGGTATTATTCATGAGACTAACAGAAAGTATGCTATGCTTGTTGAACAAAGTGAGCAGAAAACCCATTCAACAAAATTACGTTTTGAAAACGAGATGGAAATTTTGAAAAGAAAACTTGAACAACAAAGAGAAAACTATGAGCAAAAGTTAAGAGAAAGCAAAGGGAATTGGGAAATAAACTCATATCAAGAACATTGCCGAACCTCTGACGCACTACTGGCAGAAGTTACAACTCTAAAAGAACAGTTGGAACGAAACAACACAGAAATTCTGTCAAGTTTTGCGATGGAAAAGCAGACTCTGAAAAGAGAAAGCAGTCTCATGATTGCGGAGTATCAAGATAGAATAAATGAACAGCAAAACGAAATATCCTTGTTGAAGACAACTGAAACTAGTCTAAGAGCTGAAATTGTGCAGTTGCAAGAAAACCTCCGAGAACGGGAATGCCAAGCGTTGAACGTTTCGAACAAGGGTGAACAGTCTTTCAATCCGTCATTTGAAAAAGATTCTCAAAATATTGAAAAACTAGAAAAAATGCACGTATCGCAAATTGCCAAGAAAGAGAAGCAACACGAAAAGGAAAAACAAGAGCTTGAAGAAAGGCTTACTGAGGAAATAAACAAACTTAGAAAACGCCATTTCGAGTTTGAATCAAAAATTGAGTTGCAAGAGAAAGAGCATGCGTTGAAGTTAGCCAAAGAAGAACAAAAGCTAAACTACGAGAAGCAATTACGTTTTGAGCTTGAAAAAAAGTTTTCTTTACAGCACGAAACAATTCTGCGAAGACAAAACCTTTGTGCTCAGGAACGTAATAGAGAAAGAGAAGGTCTTGAAAACAAGTTTGAATACGAGAGACAATTGCTTAAAGAGAAAGTGGAAACTTTGAAGAGCAAGCTGCAAATCATTACAAGCAAAAAGGAAGGTGAAGATTGCTTATACGACAAAAAGATAGCTGAGTTAAAAGAATGTCATGAGAACGAAAAAAACAAACTTAAAGAACTTCACGAGAAAAACATGCAGGACCTGGAAGTTAGAATAAAGCAGGAGGTTAGAAATGATTATGCCGAGCTCCAAAGAAGAATGGAGAGTGAAGTTTTGGAATTCAAAAGAAAGTTAGCGAAAGCTGAGAAAAATTTCAGTGACTTAAGCATCACATTTGACAGAAAAAGTAAAGAGCTTCAATGCTCTTTCCAGTTCGAAAAAGAAAAAATTCAGGTGAACGCAAAGAGAGAAATCACTCAAGCGAAAAGGTTAATGCAAGAAGAACACATGGTACAAATTGCAGATGAAAAACTTTGTTGTGAGAAAAAACTTTCATGTCTCCGACAAGAAATCAGCTCTCTTACATTTGCGAAAAAGCTTTTGGAAAACCAATTAGTGCAGCAAGGTTCTCGCCAAAAGAATGTCGTTGCTGAGATGTTATCAGAAGTTAACAAAAGAATGCAATCAGAACACGCATACTTCGAGCAGTTTATCAAGTACTCTATGACGGAAAATCAGAAGCTCAGAGATGAAGCATACGAAGCGAGGGCTAAATACAGACGCGAAGCATTCAAACTACAGCTTGATCTTGAAAGGGAAAAAGAAAAGACTTTAGAATCAAAGAATGGTGTTATTGTCGAGGCAACAGTGAGCAAAACAATGCAGTCTGCAGAAAAGATTGCTGTGAGTACGGTTACACTCTCTTCTCAACTGGTACAATTTTTTTGGTGTAGCTTTCTTTCAAATCGATTGAAGAACAAGCAACAGTAAGTAAAACGAGTACGCTTAGCCAAGTTTTGTTTAAAAGGGAATCATAGAACTAGAATTTTAAGTTTATGATAAACAAACAAAGTTTGACAAGTGGTGCAAAACATTATTGCAGGAAAAAATTAAATAGGGCAAAGTTTGTGTTAAAGGACATTGTAAAGTGCATAAATCAGATCTGACATGAAAAGTTGATATACTATGTTATTTGATAAAGTTTTCTTCCATGATTATTGTGAAAACAAAGTATTCAGGTCTAGCTAAGCAAAAAAACCTGACTAAAGTAAACATGCTCAATTTGAAAACCAACACGTTTACTGCGGAGTCATGAAACTCGATCTATTTCACTGAATAGAAGTCATTGGCAAACAAATTTCTTTGTGAATTTTGTCTTCATGCACTTTATAAAACTGAAGGTTTCTTACTTTGTTCAATATGTTTTTTTTTTCATCTTTCTGTCATCAGTGTATCTGTTCAGCGCCACGCTGTCCTTATTCCAAGAATCAAACAGAAACATCCAGCGTGACAGAACATAAGAATCTTACACTCACGACGCAAAATGAGCGGTTGGAGAGAGAAGTTAAAGTTCTAAAGGAGAAAGTTCTTGTTTTTGAGAAGCGGCACTCGCAAACCGAAAACTGAGAAAGGTGATGCATTAGAGGGGAGAAGGGGGGTCTCGTGAAGTTGTGCTTTGCTCATTCTGTTAAAAAGCTTTAGGAAAAAGAAAAGAAAAACGCTTGCCTTTGTTACTTTTATTGGTATAAACTCTTTAAATAGGATCATAAATCACCCAAAAAATTGACAGAAATAGACTAAATGTTATATGAATTACAATAAGAATAAGTCTGCTGGAACATCTTTAGGTTAAAACGATAATTAGAATCAATTGATTTGGTGTCGAATAAGTTTAGTAGTTCGAACAGAAGGTCATTGTTTAGTAGGTCCTCGTGGGAAAAGGCAGAGCTCGAAAGAAATAATTTGTCTGTTGAAACATGTTTTGTAAACAATATTAGCATTATTATTAAGAACATCATTACAATAAACAAACCCAGCAATAGTGTTCTTTGTTTTCACGTACTCCCTAAAGATGCCAAAGACAAAAGATGAAGCGGCCATGTTGGTGTCCCAAGCAAAAGAAATCATCGAACTTATTTTGTTCAAGGGTAACGACATAGTCGCTAAGACGTCTGTTGAAAACGAAGAATTAATGTATCCTTACAGTTCTCGCCCCCGACTCCTTTTTCCTAAACATTTTCTAAGCCCTACCTTGTTGGAAGCTTAGTGAACATTCCGGCGGACTGGTTATAGAACTATTGTCGAATCTTGATCTTGCACAAAATACAACCAATGCAATCCACAAGTGGTTAGTAAAAATATTAATGTGTGATGTGCAGGTTGCGGTTCGTTAAAAAAAAGCTTTAACTTTTTTTTTCATACTTTTTTAATCCCTTTGGAAGTTTGCCCGATTTCTTAGCCAGTCCGTATATTACTATGGTGGAGGTGTGAGTTAATTCTCGACTCACAGGTTTGTTTACTGGCATCCTGAAAAAATTGCGTTTGTCTGAAGCTTTTATTGACAGAAAAAGTCAAAAAGCGAAAACGCATTTCTCAAGTTGGGAATTTTGTTCAGGAGCTAGCTCCGTTCACTTCCAGTACAATTTCTTCAGACATTCTAATCAAAGATTTTGATACTCCACAAGATGAAATCTTTCATCCAATAAAGTTCTTAACAGGACAGCAAATTGCGTTCCAAACATTTCGATGTCCATCAAGCAATTTCGACTCATACCAAACTAGCCAACAGTAATCTCTCGCATACCTCCCGCAGAGTTAAGATTTCTTTATTATCATAAAATTCCTAACTAATCTGGTAATGCGAAATGACTAAGTTGTAATATAATGACCTATTATCAAAAACAACAACATTTAAACTTTCCAAAAAGTTAGTGTTACAAAGCATGCTTCAAATGGAATTACATACATTAACTGGTTAAGCTAATTCATTTTTTCTTAAATTAAACACTTACTCTTTGATAAATTTGATTTCAGTAAACAAATTACATTATATAGAATAGAACAAAGTAAAATACAGAATAAATTTTACATAATCACCTAGGTCATATCTCAAATACTTAAAACGAATTAATGGTTATACCGTTGTTATATGACAACGTAGAACGTCAAAAAACTTAAACATATAATTTAACTCAATGCATTATTTAAAAAGTAGATTATAGGTTATTAAGTCCAAATGACTAAGAAAGCCTAAGAGGCGGCTGCTAATTTATGGTTCAGCGGCTTCCCCCTCCTCAGCAGGCGCGGGTTCTGCTTCTTCAGAGGCAGCTTCTTCGCCTGGTTGTTCCGCTTCGGCTTCTTGAGCGGCCTCCTGTGTTTCTGGCTTTTCACCTCCATTTTTGGCTTTGCTCTTGGATTTACCGCCTTTCTTCTTCTTGGGAATGTCCTCACTTGATGAGCATAATAAAGAGAGAAGAATTAAGGTGAAAATCATAAAAAGGAAATGTCAAGCACGCGCTTTCTCTCTTGATTTTTAAGTTGAAACATTTGGGAAGTTGATTTTGTTACTTTTACTTTCTGTTTGTTGAATTTACAATCTCAAAACATAAGTGAGCGACTAAGTGTTTTATCGTTACTATCTCTTAGAAGAAGAAAGATTCTGATTCTGTCATGTTGCTATGAGTCGTGCAATTTGGTTGGCTAACATCTCACATCTGGTCAACGTTCAAATGACTTTCTAACGCCAGTATAACACCTCGATTTCGATTGTTGGTAAAAATCTGATCGCGAACGTGCAAATTGCCTGATAAGTTTGTCCAACAGAAAAAGTTATAGAGAAGATTTACTTGTTAATTATTAACCAAAGAGCTCCGAGACAAGATTGTACGGCACAAGCCAAATTTTTAAGCATGTCTTCACAGCCTACCTTGAAGAGCTCGAGGAGCTAGGAGACTGAGGAATCTTGGGTAGCTGGCCATAGCCAAAAGGCTGCTGAGGCGTAACAAGGAGGCCTGGGTTGAATCTGCCCTGATAAACAGGCATGGGCTGAATTGGTTGCATCGGTTGTATTGCCTGCATTGGCTGCATGTAAGGCATCATGGGCATCTGAAGAAGCCCTGCAGATGGGCAATAACTCATACCCATCCTGTACCTAATCATTGGGTAAAAACAATCACCATGAAAAAATTTTACATTTTAAAGAAGCCCTGCAGTTAGGCAATGACTTATATAAATCCCATACCTATTACGGGATCAAAAATCACTAATATAATTCAATGGTCAAAGTTTTTCAAATTCCTCCGTGATTTCCAGTTATGCTTGAGTTTTTTTTTGCTATGTATTGGTTGAAACGTATGTCTGAAAAACCCTCTTGAAAGTAGGTTTAACTGTCAAGCTCAACAGGGTTCCGATGCGATTTTTTTTGTGTTGGCAATTAACAATGGTAAATTTCAGAAAGAAAGTGCTCCACAAGTTGAATACTTAGAAAAAATTCTGAGTCACTGACAGGAATCCAACCTTATATCCAGGTTGCAAACTTCAATATTGAATCATTTAATGGTAAATATTGACACAATCATTTTCGCTCTTTATGAATAAGCAAAGCTCTACCAAAATATTTGTCATTTAGCCTAAAATCTTAGTTTCTAACAGTTATTAAAGTATAAGATTAACGTATTAAATGTCAATTGCCAAATATTCTTAGTCATGTAATTGTACACTCTTCAAAGGTTCTTGAAAGAAACCTTGCAATTTAACAGAAGCCTTTTTTGCAGTGTAAAAACTAAGCGAGTGAAGATGTTAGAAGTATTTCTTTGTAAGTGCACATCTTTGCGAAAGAAAAAAGGTCTTTTAGAAGAAATCAGAAGCTACCCGAGTCAAAATGTGCCATATTTCATGTATTTTTTTGTCAACTTAATTGTACTTAATAACTAGAGAAATAATCAATGTACCTGTCGTAAGCGGAAGAGACCCTGTTGCTGAAGGAACCTTCATATGAAGTGAGGGACCGAACCCTGCCTCCAGAGCCGGAACCAGCTCCGTAACCACCTTGACCATGTCCACCATGGCAATGACTTCCACAGGAGGATCCAGATCCTCCTCCACCAACCTTAGCAGCCATGTAAGCTGCATAGGCGTTACCACCTGCAGCTCCCCCGCCAACACCACCGCCGAGGCCAGAGCCTGCTCCAATTCCACCAACACCTCCACCAATACTGAAGCTGCTTCTTTGGAAAGATGTTCGTGAAACACTTGTCCCACCTTGTCCTCCCAAGGCACCAAATCCGCCACCAAGGGGGCCACTACCGCCTAACCCTCCTGCTCCACCAATGCTTCCAGCACCTCCAGAAGGTCGAAAACTTCCAACGCCACCCATTCCACCGGCTCCACCTTGAAATAGTATTATCATGAATTAGCAGAAGCAAGAATTACTGAAATGTTAAAGCAAAACTTTTGAAATCAAGCACTTTTTAACAGTTGTGGCTACAGCAGGTAAACGTGGATGGTGAAGAAGCAGGAAAAAAATCGATACTTACAGAATCCCCGCGAAATCTATCTAAGAATATTTTTAATTATAAAGTGTCCTGTTGAGTTTTGAACCGGTGTATCTTGTAATACTGACATTTAGTTCCGGAATATTACCAAGGCCTTTCTAGAACATCAACATTCGTGATTACAAAATATTTGCGCAGACAAAACGGTAGTTTAAATTTTGGTAAATAGTCATTTGATGATTTTGTTTGAATGTTTAATGTATGTTAAGTTCGAAATGTGTTTTCCAATCAAATTTTATTACCTGCGCTGCCATGGGGTCCGCTGTGTCCAATGCGCATACCGCAGATTCCTCCGCCACCAGATCCTCCTGCACCGGCTGGTCCCGAAACTCTTACGCCACAGATTCCTCCACTGTTGCCATCACGTGCATGCCCTTCGCCGTGTCCAAGGAATAACCCGCATAAGCCACGCGGAGATCCATCTGGCGATCCTCCAATTGGTGCTGCGCAGATGGCACCGCTATCTCCGGTATATCCGTGAGCTCCCGCGTGTTGCATCGGAAAACCACAAACACCATTTAAACCGTTGTCTTTAATGGAGATGCCGCAAATTGCCCCGCTGCTAGCTGTAGTGCCGTGATTTCCTACATGACCCTGCTTCAGCCCACATACACCTTCAGAGGAGATACCTCCAATGCCTCCACCACCAATACCTGTTCCACCTACATCCGAACTTCCTAATCCTCCTAGTCTACCTGTAACACCTACTGCTCCTCCGAGGCCCCCGATACCTCCTGCTCCTCCGAGACCTCCCAGGCCTCCTGCTCCTCCAAGACCTCCTGCTCCTCCCAGACCTCCAAGTCCTCCTGCTCCTCCGAGGCCTCCAAGTCCTCCAGCACCTCCAAGGCCACCAAGGCCTCCTGCACCTCCAAGACCACCTTGACCTCCCGGACCACCGAGTCTTCCCGCTCCTCCGAGACCGCTAGGCCCTCCTGGACCTCCGAAACCCCCGAGACCTCCTGGACCTCCAGGTCCCCCTGGTCCTCCTAGGCCTCCTGGACCACCTGCGCCACCAGGACCTCCAAATCCACCAATTCCACCGGGCCCATATGGACCTCCTGGTCCACCAAGGCCACCTAGTCCTCCCGGGCCACCAGGACCACCAGGTCCTCCTAAGCCGTCTGGTCCATATGGTCCGAAGGGCCCAAACAAATCTCCCAAAGATCTTGATCTTCTTAGGGGATACCCGGAATCAGGTCCGAATAGACCTCCGGGACCTCCAAGGCCACCCGGCCCTCCGAGACCACCAAGGCCACCGGAACCATAATCATCACCATCGGGTCCAAATCGACCTCCTCCAGGACCGTATCTGTCACCACCTGGGCCATATTTACTCCCACTAGGACCGCGGCGATCACTATTGGGACCAAACCTATCACCACCAGGACCGTACTTGCCTCCAGGACCATTTCGACCTCCACCTGGTCCATAACGGTCACTATCTGGTCCGTATCGACCACTTCCTGGTCCATATCGATCACTTCCTGGTCCACGTCGATCACTTCCTGGTCCATATCGATCACTGCTTGATCCGAATCGATCCCCTCCTAGTCCGTATCGATCCCCTTTTCCTCCATACCGATCACTACCTGATCCAAATCGATCACCTTTCGACCCGTAGCGGTCACCATCAGAACCAAAGCGTTCATCAACGGGCCTTCCCTAAAATTTTAAACAATCAAAAGTCAGTATTAACGTTTCTTAAGCTTTTATTATAAGGAGTTGATTAGTACCAAAAGCTTAACAGTTCAAGAATGCTTACCATGCCACCCTCGATAATGAGTTGTCTGACCCTGCTTTCAAGATCATCGGCCTTGTGTTTGTAGATTCTGACCTCACTTTCAAGTTCTTCGTTCCTGACTTGCAACATCACATTCTTGTCTGTCAAAGATCTAACAGTCTCGCGTAGCTCCCTCACAACGTACTTGCTTGGCCTACCTTCTACGGATTGATCAGATATCTAGAAGACCCAGGGTAGAAAAAAAAAGGGTTAGATAAATTGGATTAGGTACATCTATTTGTTGTGCTACGAGACTCTTGAGAACAAGATTACTTTGCAGTTGGTTCCAAGATATTCTACATTTTGGAGGTAGATCCGCATGGTATTCTTATAATGCTAGCGGACAAGAGACCATTACTTACTAAATCCAGTTTTTTTATGAAATTTCAATATAAACAGTATCCAAGGAAAGGAAGTTACAATACATTACCAAAACACAAGCAGCGGAAGGTTATGCAGTCTACTAAATCAGAAAGTGCACCTTATGAAACTTTTGCGAAAATAAATAGATAAACAACCAAATAAAAGAAAGTTCTTTTCTGCATGACAGCTGCTATCGGACGTTAACACAACTGTTGGGTTTTGTGGTTAGACCAGCCTCTTAAAGCATTCACATAATTCCAAACTTGTTTGCACTGTTTATTTTTGTTTTTCGTATGTCTTTAAGCAATATACTCAAACTAAACTTTCTAAAGAAAACTTTCAAAAACGGGAAGAACTTGCAACTTAAAAGTTGAGAAGTTTTGATGAGTCACATTTTTTTTTTGTACGTTTAGTTTGTTGTTACTTTGAAATCAAACAAAGTCTAAATTCGTCACTTATTTTTGTAACCATTGTCACCATTTACCTCCTTAGCATCAGCGATAGCCTTCTGGTACAAATCTTCAAGCTTGCGTCCGAACTCGTCTTTCTCCTTGCGACATCGATCTTCACATCGTTCAATTTTACGTTCAAAATCTAACTGAAGCTGTTGCTTTTCCTGGCGATAGCTATTTTTTAGGTCGTTTTTCTCACGCTGCGGAAATATTAACGGTTACATAGGTATGCTGCACAATATTCAGTATACTTAATGGAACCATCAAACGAACTATTATGTGTAATTCTTGTGTTTCTAACTTCGTGATTCTAGACTAGTTGGTCATTGATATCGATAGTCTTTAATTGGTGTCTTTTTTTGAAAACATAAAACTATAGATATGAACATACCTCTATTATACACTATGTGTAATGTGTTATGTATTCAAAGTATAGAAAAAATAGGAAAAATAGGCAAAATGAAAAAAATTCTACATTTCATTGGATCTACCTGAAACATTAGTTAAAAGATATCTCTTCGATTTGAAAATTCTTAAAATTAGACTGTTGTTAACTGATATGGTAGCTTAGAATGAAAGTAACGATCTTAAATCATAAAACATACGAACTTTCAAATTTCTTAGTACGGTTATTATTTATATATACCTTAAGCTCTTCAATCTCTCTTTCTAAATCCCGAATCTTGTCTTCCAGAATTTTCTTCTCCCTGGCAAACTTTACTTCAAAGTCTTGCTCAAGTCGAGCAAGTACCACGTCTTTGTTAGTGGTAGTGCTTGTTATGTTCTTGTCAATAAACACTAAAAGGAATTAAGGCATAAATCTAAGAAACCAAACAGATTGGACGATTCATGTAAGACTTTTTACACAGACAGCAATGAAATGAAATAAAAACAACTCAATACAACTTTTTTCCACTTGCTTAGAGCGTGGATCACTTACACTTGTTGATTGCTGTTGTATGTTACGTCGATTAAATATAAATAAGACTTGACTAAGCCACAATGACAGTCGCTGGTGTTGGACAACTTTAGAGGAAGTCGCCACTAATTGAATTTGGCGATATAACGTTAGCACAAGCTGTCAATGTCAGCAGCTGCACTGACAGCAGATGCATGTAGCACCCCTAGTTAAAAATTGCTCAATACAACCATTCGAATTATGATTCGCGGACTAACAGATAGGCGGGTTTCGGCTAAAGTAATTTTTACAAACAAACCTTTTCAAATTAAAACACCTTTGATTCACGAAATAAAAACTTAATTTACATGAATATCGCTCAAGTACTCCCGAATAACTTGAGTTATCCAAAATTTCTAGGGTGAATGCAATCCGCCGAAAATTCTGGAAATATTACGGAGGTACTCCGAGGTAGCTTGTGTCTGTGTAAATGGGTCAAAGAAACCTTTATCTCAAACTACCATGAATGAAACCCTCCCATAGGGATGTTTTAGACAAACAAAACAGTTATTGGATCTTTAATACGTTAGTATAATAGCTCACTACCGATTATCATAACAGCATAAGCGATAGGCTTAAAACTACAAATTTCTCAGCAACAGCTTCATAAAACAATATTTATTTTATTTCTTCAAAAGTCCAAACTAAAACTCGAATTTACCTTTAGATATTTTTGTGACGTCTTGGTTTGTAAGCTTGAGTTGGATCTGTCTTCTTTGGTCTTGAAGGCACGATATCTCTTTTCGCAATCCTCGAAGGGTTTCTTCAAAGCGATCCCTCTCTTCCTTGACCTTTTGATGATAGTCAGCTTCCAGCTTGACCCGGATGTTGTCTTCAGTGCGTTTGATATTGATTTCCAACTAAAAATAGTATGTTGCATACAGCATTATTAATAAAGTTCAGCACAGGACGTTTTCTTTGAAATGTTGTAACTTATCCAGGCTTATACTCTATTGTACTCATCATTAGAAAAATCATCCATTACAGTCCATTATGACTATGGACTATAGTTCTTGAGAAGTGTAATTTTTCAACCTAAATTAGCTAATAAGACACTGAATAAAAATAAACACGATAATTGATTATTGTGAAGGGACATGGATGAAGAAAAGGTCGAATATTTAAGATTCGTATATTTAAACAAATTATCTTCTTAAAAGTAAAATATGTCTACACTGAATCCATAAAAGGTAAATTAAACTCAAAACCAATGAATAGAGCAATACTAGAAGTAGAACACAAAAGCAGGGTGTCAATACATATTGAGAAAATATATGTATTTTTTTCCAAAAAAAATTCTTAAAAGGCCTTTTTAGAAAGAATGCAAGCCCAAGGGTTTCAGAGATTCATTTATTTCGTTACAAATCCTTAGCATTGTTTGAGTTTTACAATGGTAATTCACATACGTTACACTCGTTTGCAACTGTGATGTCCTCAAAGTGTTTTAAAAGTATATCAAGTTTAATGCCAGAGCAAATCCAAAATTATCCATTACCTGCATCTTTTCCTGTTCGAGCTTCAGTTCAAGTTCGCGACAGTCGTCTCTCATCTTTATCTCTAGAGCCCTTAAATTGTCATCAGAAGCGTTGAGCTTTCTTCTCAAATCGTTGATGATCTTTTGTGAGTTTTCTCTCTCGGTCTTCATTTTGTCATTATACTCGATTTCAATCTTAGTAATGTCCTGCTTAATAGTTGTAGTGCTGGTTTGGTTATTACGTTTTTCACGCCTGCAGAAAATAAAACAACAACTATGAGTCTCCCTCAAAATACTTATTGATATCTTTGTAACATGACAGTCCTGTTTTAGAAATCTTGACCCATAGGTTTCCACCGAGCAGAGGATTATAGTTAGATAGAAAGGCGGCTCTATGTAAACTCTTTTCTGTTTAAATTATAAGAAACAACAATCATCACAATGCTCTCTAGCAAATAGGAACCTTAAGTTGAATTAGATAATAACAAAATTGCAAAGTTAAATTTCCTTTAAAATTTTATTTCAAACTAAACGAGCACGAGTTGTTTTAGCAAAAACCAAGCGTCGATTTTTCTTGTTAAAAAATCTTTTTAGCATCGTTTGAGTTAGGAAATCAGCTTGCAAGTTATGTGTTAACATGTTAGTTGTTTTCTTTAGCAAATTTTAAGCACAATTTGTGATTAAGTATTGGGATTGGACATAGTCCAAGGATATTCTTCCTTATCATAAATGAGAGCGCGATCAAATGCAAATTCCCCCATCATTAGCGTACCTGTATTTTTCAAGCAGGTTCTCTCTTTCCCCTTTCAGATACTGAAGTTCCCTCTTCAAGTTGTGGATTGTACCAGCAAGCTGCTTCTTCTCGTTTTCAAATTTCCTTAGAAGTTCGTTCCTTTCCTGGTTAAACTTCAACATCAAAGTGCGTTTGTCGCTGTCATGCTGCATCTTCATTTGCGCATATTGTTTCTCGAGCTCTCTTAGACGCTCTCGGGTTTCCTAGAAACATATAAAATACTCCTTTTCAAAACGAGTGTCTACAAATATAGAAGGGTCCTGAAAACCATGCTTAAAGAATGAGGATCAACCAATAAAAATTATTCAATATTACTTTTTTATGGTCATCATCAGTATCATCATCATTAAAAAATATTATAGTTATTTATACTGTTTTCTATCTAAATTGATACTAAGAGGTCTGTTTTGGTATTCTTAATCGTTTTTGAATTCTAAATTGAAATGTATAGTGGAAATTAAACAACGATGTTATTTTCATGTTCAACTTTTAGCGTTATCATTATCATTTTTTTAGTACTAGTAGTAATGTGCTGGGATTTCCTTTAGACTTCCTTGTTTCGGACTAACAAAGCCCTAATGATTCATTCTTATTCCTTTTAAACGTTACACTGAAAAACAGGTTGATAAAGTTTTTTGTCCATTAACAGCTAATTCCAAAAACTTCCTGGGCTTTGAAAATTATTTGGAATTTTTTGATCAAGTGCATAGTTCCACTACGTTTCGATTTTCCAATATGTGAATTTTATGTATACATCACAATCATTTTTATTTTTAGAAATATAAACTTAAGGCAAACTTCGTATCTAAATAGTAATAAACTATTCTCACCTTCAACGTCTCAAGAGTTTCTTTAAGTTTCTTTTCGATGAGATCTCCGTCGTCTCCGCGGGAACCACTGGGTCGCTTTGATCCAATTTCTCTTATCTTGTCGATAAGCTCCTGTTTCTCGTTATCGCATTTCCTACAAATGTCATCCAACTTGTTGTCACACTCTCGTTTGATTTCATTTTCTCTTCGTTTTTGGTCATCTTCCATCTGAGCGATAATCTTTCTCTTCTCTTGAGTGAACTCATAGATTATGTCGTTCCTGGAAACGTTAGACAATGTTTTCTACATTATTATAAAATTTGAAAAAGGCGACCCTGGGCAAGAATAATCTTGCATAAGCTCCATCTTCCGCTTTTTTGACGGTCAAAGACATTTGTCGTAAGTGGAATTACTAGCGTATATTTAAAAACTGGACAACATTTTGTTGTTTGGGTCTACAAAGAATTCGTGTTCAAAAACATATTGCTACTACACAAAAATTGTGGTACACTATAGGGAAAGGAAACAAGTTGTAATATGTTAGAAACATAATTGTCATACTCAGTAAATGACAGGTCTAGACAGAAAACAAAATAACAATCTTCAAAAATGCGTTTGAATTTTTATGTATATATTCTTTCATAGTCTTGAGCTATCATGAACTTCCCTTAGAAAATGATGCTGCACACTGCACACTGTTTTAAAGCCTTATTTTGTTTGTTTTCGTTTACAAACTTGTTTTTTTTTAAAACAATACTTTTTTGCAACTTTTTTTTCAAAGTACTTTTTACGTAAATACCTACTTTTCACGATCGTGCTTTCTGTCGTTGTCCCGGATCTTGTCCTCGAGTTCGTTCTTGGCGTTTCGAAGGTCACGTAGCTGTTGCTGGAGATCAGCTAGTGTAGAAGCAAACCTGTCTCGTTCCTGTGCGATTAATACTATTGCATTAATATATGAAAAAACCTACAACGACCGGATCTTCCACTAATTTTGACGTTTTGGTAATTTCTAGTGTCAGCATTAACATGACACAGTGCCGGAATCGTTTCCGACGACAGGTTCCTACCCTCATGAAGCAATTTCGTTTTGTTAGTTTTCGTACTTGGTTTTCCACCCATTAATAATAAAACAAATAAAGCAAGATATATATAGTTACACCTGCTACGCGCCAACGTATTTTTTTGTATTAGAATATTATCATAGGACCAATCTTCCATCCAAGCTACTCTGCCTATCGTATTCAATTGCTCGTCCACATATTCTCTTTGTAGCCTATTTTGCTGCAGGGGTACTTTGCACAGAATATTGGTGTACTCCACACTTCATCATTGACAACTAAAGTAAACAGTTTATGCGTCAGCCGAAAACATTAAAACAGGACAAACATATTTCCAATTTGGACTTAGAGCTTTAGTTGCTGTTTAAATGACTTGAAACTGCTACTTCTTGTACTCAAACCAAAAAACCAAACACGGATTCCAAATAAAATAAGACAACCAAAAATTGCGCAAGCAAGTCTCAAGTCCTCTCACCTGTTGCATCAGACGATCAAATTCCTGCTGCATACTCGTTTTTTCCCCGATAAATTTTCTTTCAATTTCTGCCTTCTCCATCTCATACTTGAGTCTATTGTCACCGCCACCTGATCCCCTGTTAATATACGTGTTTTCTTCTGTTCTTGTGTCCGTGTGTGAGTAGCTTCCACCCGATCGCCGCAGTCTGTCCTCAATTTCCCGGATGCGTCGTTCCAGCTCTCTCTTTTCGTCATCAAACCGCTGCCGCATGTTGTCTTTCTCTCTATCAAAATCAGCACGCATCTGACGCTTTTCGTCCTCAAGTCTCTTTGTGTCCTGAATATCCAGGAAAATCCGGGTTAGCAAGATATTCTTATACGTTGAAATTAAACTAAAAGCTGATGGAGTAAAACATCTTCAGCTTGGAAAATTGCTGTAAAAGAAGTATTTAATCTTCTTTTACTCAAAAAAAATCTTCTGAGTCACTAACGGGAATCAAACCAAAGACCCTCTGATTATTGGTCAGTTGTTCTACCCACTAAATACAGGAACTCACATAGAGAACAGGTCACTTAACTTTGTTCTGTAATTGGAACACTGGGTATATACTCTGACTTTCTGCTCAATATATCCAAATGATGAATGAATATATGGCATAACATTATCAACGATATGTATTTTATTGTATGTAGACTCGAAATGTCAGCACTTAGCATTAGAAACAAACTGATATCTACTTGTAGACATTCTAGGAAGCTTCTGTAAATAACCAATCATATCTCTACATATAACGCTAATAGGCACTTTTCTGTTATATTCAAATTTTGTATATATTCCCATGTATCCGTTACTTTTGACGGGTGCCTGATGATTACTTCGCAAGAGGCACTAAACCCTGAGTAGCAATAAATGTCTTTGACCAAATAATCCAACCCTACAAATCTTTATCAACCACATACATGTATTTTCTTCTGAGAAAAAGAAGCTTATGGCAACAAGAACAATAGAAAACTGAGCGTTGTCAATATATGCAGTTCAAAAACGTTTTTTCTATAGAAAACTCTTAACACCGTTACCTCCTCATATTTTCTTGTTAATTCCCTTAGCTTGTTTTCATAATCATCTTTCTGTCGCCTGATTGCCTCATTTAGTCGATCCAAATCCTGCTTAAGGGCATCTGCTCTGGTTTTTTCGTTGTTCACTTCGCGAGTGAGCCTGAATTTTTTTAGGAAAACAAAGTTTTTAACTTAGTAAAAAGCTTCAATTTAACGGAACCCAAAATTCAGCAATTTTGTAAGAATAAAAGAAAATAGGAGCCTCACCAAGGTAAAGGGACGCAGCATCAAAGCAAGCTTGTGTGAAAATATGTTTAACTCATATAATAACACAAACAAGCGTGCTTCATTTCAATTGGATACAGTCAAGGGACATTCTTGGGAGGGAAAAGAAGCACTTCAATATCAAAACTAGAAGTTTTCTCCTGTTAACTATTATCAACAAACGAAGATAAAAACAAACCTTTCGACAATTTCTGATTTTTCCCGGTTTACCCTGTCCAACTGGTTCTTCAGGTCTTTCAACTCGTATTCCAAGTCCCGGATGGTGTTCTCTAAATTGCGGTTGTTTCTTGTCAACTCTTCCACTTTTCGTTCAAGATTTTCTTTTTCTTTCAAGATAGCGTCAATTTCGTCTTTCTTTTCTCGTTCTAACCTTCTAACTAGCTCCTCCTTCTCGCGTCTGAAAGCATCTTCCATCTCTCTTATCTTACGAGACATGTTGTCAATTTCAACAACCAACCCGCGATTTTTATCCTCAACACCCCTAAAAGCATTGGTCAAGTTTTCTATTTCCTGAATTAGATCTCTTTGCTTTCTGACCATTTCGTCTCGCTTGGATGCCAAATTGTCGATTTCGTCCTGAAGTTCACGGTTCTTGTTTTCAAGCTCTCTTCGTTTCTTAGCGTCTCTCTCTAAACGATCACACTTGCTTCTCAAACGGTAAATTTCGTCTTCTAATTCACGGATCTTTGAACGGGAATTTTTGTCGGAATAATCTTTACCATGGTCATCTCTGGAATTAGATTAAGCAACATACTATAAGCAACTTGAAAGTTAAAACAGTTTTTCGCAACGCGTCTCTGATTGCCAATAATTACTTCTTCAAAGGTTTAAATCACTTCACTTGTTCTTCCTCAATATAAAGCAAAAAAAGAACATTTTAAAAGACCTTCGGAGAATGTAAACAATTTGCTGAATACTAGATTTACGTATAACTTTATACTAGATACAACAGCTTGTAAGTTTATAGTCACTTTTTTATATTCTGTTTGACAAATTTCGAATCTAGGAAACAGGTATAGGCTTTTTTGCTTTGAAATGTTGCTTTCTGAGTATCGGAAACACAGTACGAACAATTTTTAAATATATTCTTAAAATGAGATAAAGCTTAAAATTTAATTTGAACAGCCTAATAAAAGAAAAAGAGTATTTGAGTGGCTTTTCCCCTTTTTTAGCCAGGTTATACTTAAAATTTTTCCAAAATATTTTCAGTTCATCGCTGATGACAAACTTAATTAAAGGCCTAGATACGACCCTCTGTCAACTAGTTATGAGGATAAAATCGTGATAAACTGGACGATATTTTTTATAACAAAGACCAGCTTAGTTATCACAGGACGACTGTAAAACAAAGTCATTCACGTTTTTCACCTTTTTTCTTCATCAGAGTCGTAATCAACATCCACGTCAGTCTTTTTGAGCAGTTTGTTGACCTGGTACAGCAGTTTTTTATTCTCTGCTTCGGTTTTTTCTCGCTTTTTCTTTTCGTTGTCATATTTGTCCTGCCACATCGTGTTGTCGCCGAGATTAGCAGGAGCTGAAAACAAAGTCGACAATGTAAAGATCGAGTTTCTAGTTACTCAAATAAAACGACTAATCAGTCTATATCATAAAAAAGACATTTGCGCATGAATCAATGCCGATGTCTGAAAAGTGGTCATAGCGCCCATTTAGTCCATCCTTCACCCCCTTAAACTTGAAGCTAAGCCAAGATCCAAACTTGACCCTTTCCCCAACCAAAGATAAAGTAGATGGGTAGTCTCGCTTAGATTATTGGATTGCTCCATAGTTTAGATGTTCTAAGCACTTCGTCGGAATTCTTTAGTCAGTAATTAATTCAAAACTAACGGAGTTAGAAAAAAACAAAGATTAGAAACCAGTACAAGATATGAAGAGATATCCGCTTCGCTTCTCGGTAAATGTTCACCACTGGTCACTTCCACTTCGGGGGATAATTTTTTTATTACTAGATAATCCAACTCGCTTTATTTCTCACCTTGAGGTTGATACATCATAACATTGTTTCCCGTTTCGTAAAACCGAATGATATCTTCCCGTTCTTTTTCAAGTCTTGCTTTATCCTCCATGTTCTCTAAATTCGCATCTTCAGCTTGCTTGAGAAGGTTTCTAAGCTCCACAACCTCTCCCATTAGCCGGTTGATCTCCTGGGTGAACTCAACTTTACGTTGTTCTTCTTCATCCAGTCTAAAAGGGATTACGTTAGACAAACACAGTGGGGGCTGTTTCCCGTAAGCCAGTTAACTGTTAGATTTAACACTAAGTAGTGAAAAAAAAACTTTGGTTACTGGTTGTTATATACTGCCGTAATTTCTCTCAGGGGCTTGATGTCTGCAAGCACTTGGGGGGGGGGGGATAAGAGAGAGGGGGCATATTTAGGGGGGGATAAATAAATTCAATAAATTTCATTGGCGTGACTCTCATATCCTTTTCACTCATCCATTTTCCCGCATACACAAGAAGAATGGCAATTTTCAGTTTCTGTTTCTGTTTCTGTCAGTTTCTGAAAATATGTCATTGGTATCCCGGATGTGGTTTCGTATGAAATCTACGAGTGGCGTTTTTTACAGTAAAACACATGTCTATATAACATATTATCTGTTTAACTGTATAGCTGGTAAATTATCTTTTAGCACTTTCAAAAGTATTGCCTAAAGTGATCAATTGTGATCAATGTGAACAGTGCCGTAATAGATATTCCCAGTGACAATAACTAGTGTCTAATTAAAATAATTATGATTTTTTTGCCAAAAAACTCCTAAAAATGTAGAGCAAACGTCATTGAAAAGACAACCACTGTTCCCCTTTTTACTCATAGAGAATTTTAGAAGTTTTCTAATTATTTCTAAAATTGTGTCTAACTATTAAGGAAAAAGGCTGCATGTTTGTCCAAATTAGGAAAAAAATCCTTTGAGAGACAAATATAGTGCGGGCTTGGGCTTCGTGCGTTTGTTTTTAGATCGTACCGCCGTAGTCCTTTTACGTAGGCTGATTCACAAATGCAGAGTATAAGTATTAGTACGGTTCTTAGTGTCTAGAAGATTTACCTCATCCTGCACTCATTCAGCTGGTTATGGTAATGTTCTTCCATAATGTTTCTCTGGGCAAGGATTTCGTTCTCAGTTTTGTAGGCGTGGTCAATCTTGACAACCATTTCTTTCCTCTCCATTTCCAGGTTACGGATACTATATCAAACGAAAGACATTCATAAGCATTATTTCACAAAGACACCACGAACTGGATTGTAACGTTAAATGGTAATGTAACTTTCTCTGGTAAGGAAAGAAGTCAAAACAATGGTATTTTTAAGGAATCCAATTTTGTCAGGGGAGGTTGTGGGTGGCGGCACACACCCCCTACCCCGCCCCGTCCACTTTTTCAGAGCTCAATTTCTCAAAAAACTGATTTAGGGGAATTGGTTTTTATTGTATTATGCACTCCTTTCTCCACAAGGAAGGCGTATCAATATCTATTTTATTGAATATGATATTTGCTCCTGAAAATCAGCCTTTTTAAAAAAAGGTGGTGGGTGATGGCACATAATACCCCACCCCCCTAAATTGGGTTCCCGGGAAGTACCATTGTTTTGACCTTTTCCCTAAATGGTTTGAAACCAGGAGTAACAGTATATCGTACATGACGTTATGGCGTTATCGTCCTGAGAAGGATTGTTGTCAATATGACTGACGTTTCGACAACCTGTGCGGAAAAAATCTTCAAAGTCAAGTTAGGAATAGTGCGCCAGCTGAATACTAATTAGTCTGCCATGCGAGTACTGATTGGCCAGATAACTTGTAACGTGATTGGTTGTTGGGTTAAAGTAACATTCTCTCTCACCTAGTCTCAAGAAGGCGAATATGTTCTTCAAGTTGAATCTTGCTGTTGCCATCTGACTCAAACCTTATTTGAATCTGACGTAACTCTTCAGCACAATCGTGGCGAATCTGAATCATTAGCCTCTCGTTTTCCTCGCAATTATGGATTTTGTCACGTAATTCGTCTTCAAGCCTAAAAAGAAACCACAAAATCAATTACTAAGTTAACATAGTTTTGTACAGTCAAACCTCTCTAGACGGACACCTTCGGGGCCGGCCTCAACTGTCCGTTTTAGAGAGGTGCCCGTCCTATAGAGACTTAAAATACAGGAAATGACTGAGAAAACGCACGGCAGGGACCAAGATTTGGTGTCCGTTTTATAGAGATATCCATCTTGAGGGGTTTGACTGTAATCAAAAAGTATAGACATGCATGTAAGCGTTGTGCTTGTGGAATCTTGCTGGTGATGAAAGACATAGCAAGGAGCTGCACAGGCTTGCTAAAGATATGGAGACAGCCAGTAAAAGGGTACCAAGGCAGGCCCGTAGGGAAGGAGATGCCACGGGTATGCTCGCATCCCCCCCTCCCCCGACGGCAAAGGTCCACTTTATTGTTGACCAATTATTTGAAAAAGCAACATATTTGCCTATATATTTCTAAATCGACTTTAAAGTTCAAAAATTTGAATAATATCCAGGTTTTTAAGGTTGGTTTTGCCTGCCTGTTTTACATTTCAGTCTCAAACAACCTAGTTTTCCCTGAGTCTCGTGCCTTCGGCGCTCATTTGGTCCGCCTACTCGTTCAGTCGCACCCTCTCGCAAAAATCCTGGCTACGGGCCTGCAAGATTTCACGGGTCATGACAGAACCTAAACCTGTACTGAACCCTAAAATAGTTTTGAGCCTGAGTGTTAGCAGCCTTGGACAGCTGTTTTGGCCTTGTAAGCACGAAGTAACAAAACGATGTAACCTAACAAAAACGCAAGAACTTTTGATAAGAATAGGCCAAATTACAGTATGTCAGAAATGATAGTCTGCTTAAGAAATTATTTCATTTATTGATTTTTGGTTACTAATGTTAGAAAAGTTCTTTGTTTCGCTAAAATGCTTTAACAAGTAGTAGCTTACAATGTTTTTCTACAGTTTCTTTTGGTTTGACAAGATTTGTGATTTTGAATTTCTTCAACGCTTTTTTGTGAACAGTTCTAGATTTCACATGCGCTAGGAATCATAGGAAAATGTAAAGGTTGAAAGGGGCCAGTTTATAATTAAAGCTTGCATGTGAAATCAAAGAATAGAAAATAAGTTTATTCTTATAAGGTTTTTGTCTAACCCAAACCTGAAAATAGGATAAAACTTCCACATGGCAAGAATGTAACAACAGTACCAGGAAAAGACTGTTTTCTTCAAACTTTGTAGTTCAAAACAAGGATTTAATAAAAAAAAATGTATGCTGACCTTCTGATAGTTTCCTTTTGCCTTCTCAGTTCTTCCTCGTAGTCGCATGTTACTTGTTCTAACATTCGACCCTGGTTGCGAAGGGTTCTCTCCAGGTCATGTACTCTGTCTTCAAGCTTGGTCTTCTCTTGTTCGATTCGTACATATTCTTCCCTGTTAAGAGACAACAAAATTGAGTCATTCAATATATATCCGTGTTTCTTCATTTGAAACTCCAGTCTATACCTTTATTCATCATACTGCCAAAACTGGTAACTATTAAACTTGTAGGACTACACACTGCCTTGCAAATCTAACATTTCTATGAAGGCCAGTTAAGGGAAAATCAAAGCTGAAGATAAATACCCTTGTATTAGCAAACTTTTGTATGCCAGATTTAATGTTTTTAGGTTCCTTTGAACGTTTTTGTGACCAGTTTGATTTGTTATCAGAAAGAATGGGAAAGTTTTCAGGCCGCCTTAGTAAACAAAATGAGTACTACGCATTATAAAAGATTGTTATCCTATAATAAAACTGACTAAATTTATTATTATTATTATCATTTGTTATTATCGTATTTTTTTTTCAAGCGCCTGCTGAGATTGAGGAGATAACAGAGACCCTTTCTTTCTTTCTTTCTTTCTTTCTTTCTTTCTTTCTTTCTTTCTTTCTTTCTTTCTTTCTTTCTTTCCTTCTTTCTTTCTTTTGTGGTCTCTTATCTTACCTGTAGGTGTTGTTCTCTTCCACGTGTTTCTCGGTCGTCACTACGGTCTCTCTGCTGTCAAGGATTGCAATCAGGTCACTGAACAACTGGTTCTCTTCGCGTAATTTTATCACCTCATTCCTATAGCCTTCTCCATCAGGATAATCGGGCAAAGATAGATTAACTCCGCCTCCTGTACCTACGGGTGTTCCGACGCCGCCAGGGAAGCCAACTCCACCAATCACGTTGTGAATCTATAACAATAGAGGTGTTTAGCACAAGCTCGTCAACAACACGAGGCCGTCAAGTTCTGTCCTTTCATTCATTTCTTTTTCTCGTTATCAGTCTGTAATTGCTGAAGGAGGAGGTGCGCTCCGAAAACGTTTCGTTTTCATTTATTATATTTTGTTTTTCAACTTGCTTTAGAAACAGCCAAATTAACAATTTCTCGCTATAATTATCATCTTTTATTCTAAAAGCATGAAAAATGTTGACACTAGCGCCAAAACCGTTGTCCTCATCGTTGTTGTTAATGACAATGTTATAATCATATACAGTCAAACCTCTTTAAGACGTACACCTTCGGGACTGGCCTCAACTTTCCGTCTTAGAGAGGTGTCCGTCTTAAAGAAACTTGAAATACAGTAAATGACTGAGAAAACGCCTGGCAGGACCCAAGATTTGATGTCCGCCTTAACTGGGTGTCTGTCTCGAGGGGTTCGACTGTAATGCTTTTTACCTCACTGTGGGAAGTTCTGGTCTCGATGGCGCTGCGAAGACCAGCGAATTGGTTTTTCAGTTGAACATTTTCGGTACGAATGATTCTCAATTCCTCCTCGCATCTGTTGATGGTCCTAGTAAGACTATTAATCTTCTCTTCGTAGTAGCTCTTCGTCTCTACTTCCTATAGATAATTAAAAGAAAATGTTGATCTTAGCTTTCGGCTGATGTTCTGTATTCCATGTTCTAAGGCAAGCTCAATCACCAACAGCACTGAGTTTACATACTTTTATTGTAACGGTAACAAGCCTGTTATTTCGAAGATCAAGATAGCTATGTTGACGTAGAGAAACTTATCAGTATATGAAATAATGTCCTCTTGGAAATGAGCTTGATGAAGGTGAAGATGAAGCTGCCCGGTCAAGTAACTTGTATTTGCTAATGTCTCTTTAGTAGCCTGTACTACAGTAATGTGAGGCTGCTATCAATAACACGATAAATTTGAAATCTATTGTGCTATTAGTAGCGCCTTCGCATCACCTGCCTAGACTAGCGTAGCTGTTTGTAGGTAATGTGTGCCTTTAATTTAATGCTGTAAAGAAATAAATAAGCTTAACTTAACTGAGCCCAAATTTACGTCACACGTTGAAACAACTGCAGAAACAAATGAAACTAAAACGGCAGGAGAGTTCTTATAAGATACCCTGAGCTGTATAAGGTTTCTATGTTGTATGTGAATTAATCCTAAATCAAAAGCAAATATTTCAGTTAACACACCTCCAAAATATTATTAAAGGTCTTAAAAAAACTTCAATACTTTGAAACTTAAAGTAGTTTTTTTTAATGTTTTCGATCTCAAGCACAAATTTAGTTACTGGTTTACATTTTAGTACTTGCCTGCATGTACTTGAAGTGCAGAGTCTGTCGCTCTCGTTTTTCTCTCTCCAGTTTTCTTTCTAGCTCATCTCGATCCCTCTCCACTTGGTTTAGCCTGCTTTCAAAATATTCCTTATCTGCAAGCAGCTGCTGTACAAAAGGATCGTTGGAGCCACTGCCGTTGAAGTGGGGGCAGATGACATTAGAGGGTCCTCCTGTCACAATTGATTCCGGCTCTGCGTCCATGTTGCACAAAACAGGATCAGAATCTCCCGTTTCCAATGGTGAATCTGGATCCGCCATTTAATAACAGTACTGCTATACAGCAATCTTTTTCAACGGTTCTAAAATGAAATATATCAAGCAATTAATAAACTCAACAAAGAAACAAAAACTCAAGCGACACGAAATTGCAGTAATTGTTGAATATACGAAAACTAATACATTTTTGATACGATTTTAAACTTTATTAGTTACTCGCCATATAAAGAAACCTGCATCAACAGAAGCACTATCTTTTTTTGTAAAAAAAAAAATATCCTAAAAATGCAACTATGATGGCATATTAACGGTTTCTTAACTTGATGCAAAAGCTAAAAAATCGAAACGACATAGATGATAAACCAAACTTGAAAGCGTTGAAATAAATGAATAATGAAGACAAAGTTTAGTAATCAAATTCTCAGAAAACTCTATCGACTAAATTTAATGTCGTCTAACCAAAATTACATTGCTTGCATTATCTGATGTCGATACGTGTCTAAGCCGGAAAGTAATGCAATTCTTAGTTTAAATAGCTCTAGATTCAAAGCGTTACTTTGTTGAAGTATTTGAGTAAACCATTTCAATGAAATGCAAATTTAAAATGTTTTTGTGTTTGATCCAATTAGCGTTGGAAACACTGTGGTTAAGAAAAATAAAAAACAGGTTGCCTAGCTAGAATCGTTTGCCAAGGAAACAGAGATGGCGGATCTTTAAAATAGCGAAATCTCACGGAGAAGATTTGCTTGGTTAGCGTGAAAAGAGCAAAGAAGGACTTTGAAATCAGCCATACGTTATTTATAGTGGTATACTGAGTTCTTTTCCTACGCCAGTATAAGTATCATATTTAAAATAGTGCTAACAGTAACCCAAGCAAAGTAGCTCTAGGTTAATTGGATAAACAAGATATAATTACCGCCCTAAAGCCTGACGAATCAGTCTTAGTTAGTGCTTAGATTATGGTTTGGCTTGACTAGGATAATATTTTGCAAATAATGTGTAGAAGAAACAGGACAAATATTTTTCTGTAAGAAGAACTATTACAATGGTTAGTGCAAGAAAGCCATGGTGATTTATTAAGCGCGTACCAGATGCTACAATAAATCTTGTTTTTCCTTAGGGTGGGAACTGGGACTGTTCGTTTCAGTTCATTTCCTTGCCATTTAACACTTTTACGAACATTGTATTAGGAAAGACTTCTTGATAAAATTTTTTTTTTCAAAAATTGTTACCTCACAACAACTTTATCAACAAGTTTTGCTCAACGGAACCAAAAAAATTTAATAGAAGCTTTCAAAGCAAACGTGTTCTTGTTTAAGCAAACTCTATACGAAAGCCAGGTATAAATCACTATATCCTGCAGTTTTGATTTACTTACATGTATTGATTTGATTTATTGAACTATGCTTTGAAATTTTTTTTCCCACCTACTTCGTGATTCTTAGCTAGTCCTCCCTGGTGAGTTAACATCTAATAATTGTGTTTTTGCTGCAGTTATCTGTGGTATAAAGTTTTCTGTAAAGTTTTCTCGAGACGCAGTAAAAATATTTTTGGTTGTGCAAATATGTTTGAATCCCCTGTCTCTAATGCCTTTTGCGTCTTTGCACAATACTTCTATTTTTACAAGCAGTTAACGATGAAGGACGCACTGAAGTTCTATCAAACATCATTACAAATCCGTGTGTCTTGTTTTCAAGACCACCTGCCTCTTCTAGTCAAAACACTGATTTGCAGCTATTGCAAACCTATATATCGTTTGACTTCAAGAAAACTTGATTGAGAAGACTGCAGACATTCAGAAAAGAACATTTCACAGCTGGTCAGGCCTGTTAAGAAAGAATCCTAAATTTCACCTTTTCAAAATTGACAAACAAACTACTATCTACTCTGATTCAACCCTCTCTTATCCCTTAGCTTTATGCATTTTACCAATAATGCATTCCACGTTAGTAACCTAGACATAAAACTTAAACAAGAACAGTGTGAACAAGCTAATCAAATTTTTAGAGCAAAAACGATGTAAACATTTTATTGATGTCACAGCTTACTAAACAGAAATGTCTCTAGGACTTCTTAGTATCAAAATATTAAGTCTATACTAATCTAGTTTGGATAAAATATAAATATAAAAAATCCAACCAGTAAATCCAATCAGGATAATCTTTAAGCTTTTTTAAATTTTTTAAACATTATTTTCTTTGAAAACATATGAATGTTACTTACAAATCCCTTGTGTTAATTGCGTTAATCCTTGCTCCGTCTAATGTTACTACACAAATGAAGTATTGTTGTTCTCTTCAAGTTCTTATCGGTAAAAAATGTTACTTACAAATCCCTTGTGTTAATTGCGTTAATCCTTGTTCCGTCTAATGTTACTACACAAATGAAGTATTGTTGTTCTCTTCAAGTTCTTATCGGTAAAAAACGACGCTTTTGTATTCCAAGCTGTTAATCCTATAGCAAGAACAAATTATCTTTACATCTTGTTTCAAAGCTGGATTAAGTTGACACTAAAACTATTGTAATCCGTTCTAGAAATAAACTTCTAACATCTTTAAATTATAAACTAAGTTAAAAGGGCTAAACAACTTTCTTAACCCACCAAACAAGCATTATATAGCACCAATATATTTAAACAAAAAGGTTGTATGTCTTTCACGTTTACCAGTTTAGCAAGGCCTTAAGAGGAGCTGAAAAGTTAGACTTACCCCGCGAGCTTGTTCTCCAAAATGTCGATTCAGTATTGTGGTATCAAGCTCACATTACAAGCTATTTAATGCCCTAAACTTGGCACGCCTCGACGTTTACTCCATACTCAAATCTGATTGGATGCTAACCTCAGATTTGTTCTAGTTTTGACACACTGGGATTAATTGTTATTAGCTGTTTTCACTTCTAACCGCAAAGCTCGGCTGGTAACCTGTCGTGGTTAAGCAAGTCTTCCAGTGTATGCATCACCTCGAACATTCAACAGGTTGAATATCAGTAGTCCAAGCCATGTAAACTATATACTAAATTTAAGTACAATGCTCTTTGATAGTAAAGTTAGCTCCTTTTCCAACTGGTCCAATGTTAAAATTGCGTTAGCTTTTCCCCAAATCTAAATTCTAGTATGTTTGTATAATCAAAAGTTAAGTTGGTTATGAATAAAATATATGGAAATCAACAAACTTAACTTAGTCTAAGAGAAAGCGCTTCCAAGGGTTAGGCGATACATTTTGTTGTATACCCAGTTTCTAGGTTGGCAGCAGAAATTGTAAACCAATGTTTGTTCCTTAGTTGATTCTTAATATTTTTTTAATGAATATTTTTTTCATATTTGCCAGGAAACGAGAGGAGTTTTATCAATATGTTTACTGGATTTCCCATCAAGAATCTATAGGGGTTAAAGAAAATAACTTGTGCATGAATCGTTTTGAAGTTTGAGTAACCTAACACGGAGCACTTTTTTCACAGAAGCAACCATCGTTACACGTAATTAAATTCTTTGGTTAAGTTGATGTTTTGCCGAAATTTTTGTTTAGGTTCTTCCTTTCATTGTTTTAAAGAGTCACCAGACAGACGCTTTTTGAAGTTTAATGTCTTAATAAACAACTATTTTCCGAAAGGAAAGAGAATGCACAATCTATAATGCATGAGAACGTCAAGTTTTCTAAAAGCTGAACAGTAGGGTACAAGTAAGGTAATTAAGATATGTCGAAAGCAAAGTATTCTTAGACCTCAAAGAGTTCAATTTCTTCAGTTTTTTAAGGATTAATGTTAGGTTCTTAGCATGGAAGTAGGAATCCCCTTGTTTGATTTTGCCCAACCATCTGTTCTCTTTTAATAAATATGTCTTTTGTTTAGGCAACAATCATTAAAAGACAACAGGTGATTTTCAAATAAGATAAGGACAAGTGGCGGAAAGTCCGGATTTGTGTGGAAAGTTAACAGAATTAAAAGCCCAAGTAAAATCAATAAAAATGCTAAGTTGTTGAAGACATTATTATTATCATCTCATCGGGTGAGCTTGTAGGCTTTTTTATTCAGTCCATTTGATAGCTAATCTTTGTTTATAGGAAATAGCATAGAGGTTTTTTATTTTGATTGATATAAGTGTTATATGTTTTCTTAGACATCTGTTTGCAATAAGGTGCCACTTTATTTCAAATAAGTGAGCATTTCTGAATGCGAAAATAGATAAACTGCGAGATTAAAACACAGGAGAAAGTCATCCAAAGGGTACATATTTTAGATTGACAAGGACTATCAGACAATTAGATAAGGCATTCAAACATCTAATTATATCTCTTATGTCTATTATTGTCATCAATTCCATCTTTCGTAGTTAAGTTAATGGTTATTGGGTACAGGTTTAAACGAAAAGATTTTATAACAGTGACTTTATATTTTGGGAAATAATTCTAAAAGGTAAACATAGGAGTTGATCTCAACTCCTCTAGATTGATGACCGCTGAGTCGGAAAACTAAACATTTTCTTTTCTAAAAATAATCAAACAACTAACTTTCATGTAATCTAATTATCAAATCTATCAACTCAAGTTTAACGTATTAATCCATTCAGTTCTCTCTCTGTTATTGGAAGTAGAACTTGCTTTACTGAATTGTACTTATGGCAACCTGAAAATCACCAAGAGAATGTCGTAGGAGCGAAACTCAAAAAAGATAAAAGTATGTTCGATGTCCTTGCCTTATAACTTCGCACAACGCAGTTTAAAATTGCTAAAACAGCAAGGAAAGCGTCTCCTTTACGCGGTTATTTGTTTGCAATTTCTTTTATAATTCAAAATTTGAATTTAAGGCCAACTTTACTGAGTTTTCTAATGAATACCCGGTAAACTTTTGTTTTTGGACTTTCTTATGAATTCCAGTTTCAAAATCTAATTATTCGCTACTATATCGTCACTTAAGTATTAATAAACTGTATGCATAATGATATGCCCCAGTACGGAAGTTATACCGAATATTCTTAAAAAAAAAATCTTACTTACTTCTTCACTGAATTCTAGTTCGTTTCAGTTTTCTCTGTTGAAGTTCTTCACTCACGATCTTTGGGTGAAGTATGAACCGAATATGGATGTAATTGACGTTCTGCTAAAAAGTACGTGAAAATAAACTCGCTTGAGAATTAGCAGCTTTGATAAACAAAACTCAACGTTGTAAGCTTGGAGCCAGGCGTAGGGATTATCAGGAAGGGGATAAGTGCATTAACAGGGCTAGGCATGGCGTACCAATTGTACAAACCGTCACAAATAAAAACTACCATAAAAGCCAAAAAAAATTCTAGCAACATAAATAACTAATGCCCATTAAAAAAAACGGTGAAAATATAATTACATCCGGTACATTCGTTACAGACATCTTACATACATGTATATGTCGTGTGTTTAAGTTGATCGCCATAAAAAAACGGGGTTGTTGCATATAACAAAGAGGCTTTGTTAAATAACAAACTGGTCATGCATTTTACATAACAACTTTGTTTGTTACATGATATGCATATCATGATTTGATTTGATACAACGTTATAGATTACCAAAAAAGTCTTGTCTTGTTACATAACAAAACAGGATCTTTACATGTAAAAAGTCTGGTTTCTTACAAAACAAATCTGGCTTTTTACAATTTATATATTTGTAACAAACCCTGTTATTTACATAACAATCCTTGCTTGTGATAAAAATATAATTGTAACAAACCCGGTTTGTAACAGAAAAAACCGGCTTTTTACAAAATACTAATCGTTTTCGTTAGTGAAGCTGTGTCCAATTAAGCAAGAAACCGTTACCTGTGGGATGACTAAGTTTGAAACACAATATATATTTGTAAAAAAAACCTATCACCCCTAAAACTTTATTCACCGAAAAACCCAAACTTGTTTCTTGAGCAAGAATACGTCATAATTTGATACTAAGAACATTTTTGGTCGTAGCATTTGGTCTGCTTGCTTCAACAACGCGTACCAAACGTCTCACCCCTACTACCTCTGGTCAAATTTTGACAGGGTATGCTTTCTCACAGTTTAGGGTTCAAACGCGCATAAGTTTAGCACTGGAACTCAGCAGTTCATTTTTAAAACAATGTGCTCTCTGAGATATAGTTGTTTTTTAATTGGAAACGATGTTCGTCTCAAAACGAATATATAGTTTTGAAAATTCAAATGTTTTGTTGTTAAAGCGGGGTTTTTGTAGAAATGCTGATATGAATGATAAATATTTGTAAAAGAAACGGTTTGTTACATAACAAACCTGTCATTCCTCAGACTTTATTCACCAAAAAGCTCGAACTTGTTTCTTTAGCAAGAATATGTCATATAATTTGATGCTAAGAATGTTTTTTGGTTGTAAATTTGGTCTTGCTGCTTCAACGGCGCGTATCTTAGGAGCTGACACATTTGTTACATGTACCAAACGTCTCTTCCAACCCCTTCAGATTAAACTTTAGCAGTTTATACTTTCTCGCAGTTTAGGGTTCAAACTGGCATCAATTTAGCACTGGGACTCAGCAATTCATCGTTAAAAATAATGTGTTTGCTGAACATTCAAATTGTAGAATTATCTAGAGTAGGAATAGTGTATTTAACTTGGAAGATAACCTGAAGCACTTTGTGTTGCTAAAACCAAAAAAATATGTACTTATAATGAATTTTAACAGTATTTATATTAAGGAAATATAAACATAAACCCCTTGGAAACGAAAGTAATTTTCGTGGATATACCGTTCCATTTGCAATGAACGACCTTATCACAAAAAATGGTAATAAAAATAATACCTAACCTTTTGTCTTAACTTATATACTATCAGTACGTTGAGGGATGCTCTGCCAGAAAAACATAGCGTAGTTTCTAACACCATTAGTTTGTAATCCGTATGCGAATATCTTCCGAAGGAGCACGTCTAATATATTAAGCAACAAATTATATTGTTGTCATCGTTGCTGTGATTATTAATGGGAGCTAAAGAGACGAGGATGGGAACGGGAACACAATTATAGCTGCACGTTTTAATGCACCGTGTTGGTCACCTGCACGCCACAGTCTCAAAAATTGCAACCTGAAGATCTCAGAACAACTTACAGAAATCGTTTTCAATCATCATTATGTACCTCTAAGGTTACGGTACAGTTTGATTAGGTAAACATATCATATTTTAGCTTTTTGCGGGAAAACTATTGGCAATGAGAAGATCTTTCAGGCAAAAAACAAATCTTGAGATATGTAAAGTCAAAACTCGCCACCGAAGTAAAATGGTGTGCGAGCCTTTTGTTAAAAGCATTTTTCTTAGCCTGCATAGCAAGCGTTTCCGTTTAGTTTTGGTGAGACTTTCTTTTTCGGTCGCGCGAAATTTTAAGCGAGAACAAAAAATCGAAAGGAGGGGGTGGGGGAGAGGAGTGAAGGAAACGCTTGCAGACATGCCTTTGAAGTTT